>JBAKBP010006392.1:59276-110925 GCA_037953745.1 Lithodes maja | reverse complement strand
GTCCGTTTTGGTGTGCGTCTGCCTGTGTTGCGACACACATGACACCGTCTGCGTGGGTTGGGTATTACTTGGTTGGGCGGGACAAAATCGCAAAAGTGGCGTTGTGTCAGTCTGGCGGGGCCTTCTGGTGCTTGAAAACGAGCTGCGGGACGTTGCTGGCGGCGTGGACCATCCCTGAAGAAAAACAGAAGCTCCCGTGCAAGTTCGATGCAGTACGACTCCATCGTCTCAACTTCACCTGTTATTTCATGATATTGGATGTGGCAGTTGTAGAGGGTGAGGTCGAGTAGGTGGAAAAATAGTTTTTTATACCACCTCATCGTCTTCCTGGCACACTCGACCGACGATATGACAGAGTCTGACTTGTCAACCAGCCGCATGTTGATGTTGTAGTCAATGATTGCAACTGGTTTTTTGACCGCCTCACCTGTGGCTCTGTCACGGCGTTTGGTGTCCTCTAAGCGGGGCAGGTGGATACTGGTGAGGATATTGACGTCACGATTGTCCATCCACGAGAGCATCAAGATATTATTTGCCTGGAGGTGGATGATGGAGCCCTTCTCCCGCCTTTCGGGTAGCTCTGGCATGTAGACACGATTCCTCCTGACGGTGCCACAGACGCCAGTGTTTCTGCTGTACAGGAATTTGGCAAGGGAAGGGCTGGTGTACCAGTTGTCGAGGTACAAGATGTGGCCCCTGTCCAAATATCCCTCCAACATGGTGATGACAACGGCCCCAGATATCCCATATGTCCTCTCCTCCACCAGTTCAGTGACCTTGCCCATGTAGAGGATGATGTCCTGGATGTAGCCGGTTTTGCAGTCGCACATCACGAACAGTTTCAGGCCATAACGGTGACGCTTGCTGGGGATGTACTGTCGGATGCTAATATTCCCCCTCCATAGCACCAGACTCTCATCAATGATTAGTTTTTGGTAAGGTTTGAAGGAGGCTGCAAACTTAGTTTTCAGGTATTCAAATATAGGTCTTATCCTCTCCATCGGGTCTTTGGTATTCCTGGGGCGTTCCTGGTTCCTGGTGTGGCTTGCCAGGCTATCAATAAAGTGCAGGTTTCCCATGATTGCCGTGAATCTATTCCTGCTCATGACTTTCCCAAAGAAGGGGGTTGCGATGAGGGGATCACATGACAAGTACTTCCTGAGAGACGTCTTCTTGGTGACCCCCATCAGGATGACCAGTGCCAGGAATGCGTAGAACTCATCGGAAGACAAATCCACCCATGAGAGACGTGCCGAGTTCCTCTTCTGCTCCTTCCCTGCCATAAAATAATAGTTGTACCAGTTCGTCTGGTCAACAATCAAGCCGACAAGGTTGGCAGTGAAGAACTGCAGAAAAACACCCAGTCTTGTGGTGTCAGGTCCACGATTGGGCATGGTAGGGCCGGCCTCAGCTGCCCCCAAAAAGTGGTATTGTCCTGGTAGATAGTTCTCCCCATCCACCCAATCCCACCTATCAGCGCCTTCGTCGTCGCTAGATGGGGCATCGGGCTCATCAGGGTCATCGTCAGGGGCACCGGGGCGGGTTGGGCGGGTGCGGGTGGAGCGTGGGCGGCGTGGGCGAGAGGTGGACCTGGGTCTGGAGCTAGACCTCGAACTTGATCGAGAGCTAGATCTAGAGCTCGAGTCGTTGCTGGGGCGTTTGATTTGCTTCACCTTCTGCATTCGGCCGCGGGTGGCACGCCCGCGAGATATGACACGCCCACGTCGTTTGCTTGCAGGGCGTTGGGGCAGATCGGGGCGTTGTGGAGAGGCTGGTGATAATGCAGTGGCGCGGGAGGGGCCTGGTTCAGGTGAGGGAGACATTCGTGGGGGGGTGTACGGGATGGAGCCTGAAGGTGATAGTGGGGGGGGAAGAATGGCGAGGCGGAGAGTCTGGTAGTAGTAGTGGTGGTGGTGACTCATCCACCCCCTCGTGCTCTGGGTCAGGAGGGAAGAGGGAGCGTTTTGGGTCACGTGACTGCCCTTGTCTCGCACCACGTTGTGCCATTTCTCCATCACCACGTTGTTGTTCGTCACTATGTTTATGACGACCATAGAACCTCCCCGGGGTATTTTTCTTGAGTGGGGAGATTATGCGAAGTGGGGGAGAAGGCAGGCGGGGTTGTGGGGGTACCTCCTCTTCACTCCCAGACTCGCCCCTTCTTCTCTTCAATCCCTTTCGTTCTTCCCCAGGTACACGCACGTAATTTTGAGGGTCAGCAGGTTCATCTGCAACAACAACCTCTTCCCCACTTTCTGAGGATTCAGTGGGGTCTTGGGGAAGTGGGCGGCGGGGAGGTGCACTTGCCCCTTGCTGTCTTTGTGACGGCCTACGCCGCCTGACAGGAATCTGAGCAAGCTCTTCCTCTAGCTCTCTTATTTCGGCTTGGGAGGGGGCATACTCGTCTCCAGACTCGTCCAATGCCGAGTCAGTGTCACTATCAGGGCTGTCAGTGTCGTACAGTATATCCATGACCTCCTCTGTAGTGCAGGGGCGGGTAAGGCGGGCACTATAACGTCGAGACATGGTGTTTCACTCGAGAGGGTGCGCGGTAAACTGACCATGAGGTGTGGGAAGGCGGGTGCCCTCTCCCGTCCCCGCGCGCGCGTGCGTATGGACAAAACGTTTTGGAATTAGTCCGCCGGATCCCAAAGTAGTTCCCATATAAATCTAGAACCATTCTGAGACTTACGACTGGAGCTATAAGGGTGACGCGTTAGGCGCGTCTCTGGGGCTGTGCGTTACATACATAGCCGACGCGTCAGACGCGTCGCTGGGGCTCCACGGGTTAAGGTAGTATTATTTAATGCCAGGTCAATTAGGAATACATTCCCCGAACTTTGGGCATTGTTGTCTACAGAATGATTCGATGTAGTGGCTATCACTGAATCCTGGATTCACAGTGATACCAGAGATTATGTTGGGGAATTTTAAATACCTGGATATAGATTGTTCCGCAAAGACCGAACCATGCAGGAAGGGGGCGAAATTATTTTGTACTTCAGAGATTTTCTAAACCCAATTGACTGCAATATTAGGTCAGAACATGAACTACTTAGAGTAGACCTGAATCTAGGTAACTCTATCTATAGGATTGTTCTGGTGTACAGGCTTCCACATCAAAATGTTGAAAAGGATGAACTTCTGTACACAAGACTGAGTGCTGTTATCGAGGGTAAAACCAGTGTGATTTTAGGTGACTTCAATTGTCTAGTAAACTGGGATGCAAGAACTGCCGATGCTGAAGGTAGGCGTCTTGTGGACTTTACTAACGATAACTTTTTGACCCAATAGGTGAACGAGCCAACTAGAGGGAACAATATACTAGATCTTGTGGTCACTACTGAAGATGAAAGTGTGACCAGCTTATCTGTTGGGGAACCACTTGGAGGTAGTGACCACAATCTAGTTAGGTTCTCTCTTCGCACCTTTAGCAGCAGACCCACCAATCCTCAGATATAGCTTCAGCAATTAGAAATAAAAAGGTTGCATACATAAAGGCCAAAAGAAGTTAAGACCAAAGGGATTTAGATTCCTTCAAAAATATGTGTAGAAGAGTGAAATCTCTTATAAAGGAAGCAAAGCAGAATGAAGAACCAAGGGTTGTAGCCCTCTGCAAAGAGAGTCCTAAAGATCTCTTCAGCTATGTGAACAGCAGGAAGCCATTCAAAAGTAACATTGTACCTGTAAAGGATCCAACAGGCTAACTTCAAACTTCTGACACTGATATAGCTAAATCCCTAAACGACTATTTTGCCTCGGTATTCACAAGGGAAAATACCAGTGACATGCCAAGTCCAGGACTAGTGCATGAGGGTGAAGTTCTTAGCAGAATTAGATGTACCCCAGAGGAGGTAGCAAAAATAATAGATAAGTTGAATAGGTTCAAGTCATCCGGCCCAGATAGCTTTCTTCCCCGAGTTGAACGAGAAGTGCGAGATGAAATTGCACCTTTCTTGGCAGACATCTTCAATAAATCACTAGGAAATGGAGAGGGGACGTCCCTGAAGACTGGAAACTGGCCAATGTGACCCCAATCTTTAACCCGGGAACTGCGGGGAGACTCTTAAGAGTTCCCCCGGCGGACTGCGGGAAGACTCTTGAGAGTAAGTAAAATACAAAAATCAACTTTTGACATCGAAAAAAAAAAAAAAAAAAAAAAAAAATTATTTTTTTATTTTATTTTTTTTTTTTTTGGCCCCTGGGCCATGCAAAATCTCAGTCCTCTACCTCCCCTCCTTCCCCACTTTCCTCCTCTCCTTCAGTTATCACCTATTTTCCCTATTATTCCCTTATTCTGAGCTATATTTTCGTGCTAACATTAGCGAGTTGCAAGCAGGGTGTTGTCATCACTGATGGCAAGCGAGTGCAAGAGAGAGAGAGAGAGTATCGATCGACTGTGTCTCAGTGGCCTTGGGGGAAATTGGCGGGAAAGCAGTTTGCCTCACCCATACATTATACAACTCGCGGGCTATATCTCCGATTTTGACCATCCAAACGCAGTTTTCACTCGTTTTATTGTTGTTTCAGGTTAATACCTTTATAATCAACCCATAATAGGCGCATATGGATAATTATTAATGCTATTAATGGTACAATGAATATTTTAGTGACGGAAACACCTCAAATACGTCAGCACAGGGGGACGTTTTCAATTACCCCCATGCGCACTTGTTAGATTAAGAAAGGGGATCACAAGTGTCCCAAGAATTATCTGCCAATTAGCTTGACTTCTATCATAGTATAACTCTTAGAAGGGATACTAGTAGACAAGATAGTTGACTACCTAGAAATCCACAATTTATTTAGATTCCCAACATAGATTCAGGCGACACCGATCATGTCGTACCAATTTGCTGGAATTTTTCCATGAAATGCTGGGTGAGTATGACGAAAGTAGAGCCATAGACATCTTTTACTTAGATTTTCAAAACGCTTTTGACAAAGTGCCTCATTGCAGGTTAATGTCAAAAGTGAGTGCGATAGGTATCAATACAGAGGTCACAAATTGGATAGAAAGTTGGCTAACAGGTAGACAACAACGAGTGGTAATCAATGGTGTTTCTTCTGAGTGGACTTCAGTCACTACTGGAGTTCCACAGGGATCTGTCCTTGGCCCACTTCTGTTTATCATATATGTCAATGACATAGATATTGGTCTGTTGAGTGTGATCTCCAAGTTTGCAGATGATATAGAACTTGGAATGATGTGAAAGAACCCAAAGGGGTTGAACAGCTCAGGATGGACCTCAACAGACTGGGTGAATGGTCGGAGACATGGCAGATGCCTCTCAACTTGTAAAAGTGCAAGGTGATGCATATCGGCCAAGCAAACCCCAATTCTGGCTATTTACTATATTGGGAATGCCTCTGGAAGTGACTGACTTGGAAAAGGATTTGGGTGGTCTGATTAGCAGTGACCTAAAGTTTTCCAAGCAGTGCATTGAAGTAGAGAAAAAACTCAGAAATTGAGATATATTAAGAGGCAATTTAAGTATAGAAATAATGAAATAGTCCTCACACTTTACAACGCTCTGATAGGGCATCTTCTGGAGTATGCTGTTCAATTCTGGTCTCCAGCACTCAGGTAAAACATAGAACGACTAGAAAGAGTGCAAGCTAGAGCTACAAATTTATTCCATCGCTTAGAAGAATGAGATATGAGGACCGATTGAAAGCTCTTGATCTCTTTCCGCAGGCTACGAGGTCAGCTTATTGAAGTATTTAAAATACTTAATGAATTTGACAATGTGGATTATAGCAAAACGTTTAGTCTCAATATAAATACAATATGCAACCATGGCTGGAAATTAGAATTGAAAAGGTTCAGCACTAGTATTTGTGGAAACTTTTTCACATATAAGATCTGTATATATATATATATATATTATATATATATAATATATATATATAGCCAATTTCTTCATGGGAACTATCGAAGAGGAACTCCTGGCTGCCCACCGGCCCACTGTCTACTGCAGGTACATCGATGATATCTTCGTGCGGGTGAAGGACCTGGGCGAACTCAGGGACCTCCAGCAGCGCTTCATGGCCGCCTCCGGACTCAACTTCACATACGAAGAAACCACCGATGGACATCTACCCTTCCTCGACCTCCTTGTCTCCCTCCACGACCACGGCTTCAAAACTACAGTGTACACCAAACCTACTAACAATGGCCAATGTCTTAATGGGGAAAGTGAATGCCCTAAACGATACCATCAGTCCACCATCGCCGCCTATGTCAGGAGAGCCCTCACCCATTGCACCACCTGGAATGACACACACAATGAATTGGAAAGGCTCACCCAGGTCCTAGTCAACAATGGGTATTCCAACACTGACGTCACCAATGCCATCAACCACCACCTAGAAAAATGGTACAAACAAGACCCCCCTAGCACCAACCCGGCCAATGACATTAAATTTTTCTACAGAAACTACATATCTTCCGACCACACAACAGACGAATCCATTATGAAAGAAATAATTCACAAAAACGTCCTCCCCACCAACCCTGACAATAAAATAAAACTCATTATTTACTACAAATCTCCTAAGACCTCCAACCTTGTCCTCCGTAACCGCCCCATTTCCACCAACCAACCGAAAGACGATCATGTGATATACCAGCATATTTGCACCTCTGGGGACTGTGGACCCCTATCCTATGTTGGAATGACACAGACTCGCCTTTCCCGTCGACTAACCCTCCACCTTCCATCTGGCGCTATAAAAGATCACTATCAAGCCCCCCACCATCTTGCCCTAACTCGCGCCGACCTAGACAAACAAACTACCATACTCGACAAAGAATCAGACCCCAGAAGACTAGCTATTTTAGAAGCTCTATACATCCAAACGCTCAACCCCAGCATCAACAACCAAAGACAAGACCTTCAAATTCTTCCTTCAGGCAAGCGCTACAGGCATACTGCCCCCCTTCCTCTCGCCCTGTGCCCCCCTCCCTTACCTTTCCGCGCTCAGCACACAACTGACAACACCAACCAATCACAGCCACCCACAGCCAACAACCAACCACCGATAAGATTTAGTGCCCGTCTCGCGAATAGACTGCCTTCCACCAATGAACAGCCACCCCACACCCAGTAGCTCCGCCCACCTACCTATTCTTGATCCTCGAATTTTGTATAAATATGTTGCTTTGTCCTTATTCTAATCATTACCTGTCCATTCCCTGAAGATGCAAGATGTTTACTTGTGAAACGTTGGATCCACCATGAATTTTGCTAACCTGTTGTACCTCATCTCTGAACCCCAGAGGAAAATTGTTAGAACTATTGAAAGCTGTAACAATAAAATCTTGAATGCTGAAACTTCTGTTGCCTTTAACCTTGTTTGTTTAAAAGAGAATCTATTACCTGGCTATACTAACATATATATATATATATATATATATATATATATATATATATATATATATATATATATATATTTTATATTGTGACGCTTCTGCATAGTAACCACGTGCGGGCATGCGCGCGCGTCGGCTGCCCAGCCGTTTAGAAACCGGCTGGTGGTAGCCGGCCGGTAGGCTTTCCCTTAGTATATCTCCTACGACAATGTAACTAATGTCTGGGATATTCTTATGCTGTTTCACAGCTTGAAGCTGCCCTTATTCTTAACCAACGTATCTTAGTATATTTTATTCTCGATAGTTGATTGTTTCATTATAATATATAAGATGTAAGTCTAGTGAGAGTGGGAGGAGACGAGCGGGAGAGAGAGACCGGCTTGGGGACGTTGCTTCACGCGGAGAGTCCAGCTTGGGACGAGCCTGAAGCGTTGCCACATGCATTTGATTGCAACGTTAGGCTTAGTTTCGACTCACGCACAGGGTAGAGGATTTTGACCAGGCAACTGTGTTGAGTGTTGCCAAGTCTGGGATGTATTCTGCATGCCTAGGGTGGGGTCCAGACAGATTCAAGACTCAGAGCTCACCTCATTGTCGTACCCTTCGGACCCCCTTGATATCTATCCCTCTCAACCCCACTTAGAAACGTTCTCTCTTACTTTGTATACCTTCTTTCCACTACTTCACCAATCTATTTAATTATCCCATCCCCTTGATAGACCTTATATCTATTATTGTATTAACGACGAGCTCTCAGATAACTAGATAGGATTTAGGGCCTTATGCAGTGATGAAATTGTTAATGAGACCTAGGAAGCTTTTTTGTTGTCTCATATTCGGTGGTTTCATGCTTGCTAGTGTGTTCTTGTGTCAGGTTAGCAGGGGCTAGACCGGAGGGGAGGCTTTTTGCGATCCTTTAAGTAAAGTCTGCTGGTGCGAGTCCCGTGGACCCGCACGACTTTACTAGGATACCCGTGGGAGTCTGGGGGCATTTTCTTGTTTGTGTCCTTATGTGTCTAGCGTTGTGTGTGTGAGGGCCCTTGCCTAGTCCACTCAGCACTGTGCTAGCACTTCTTGCTTTTGTTTTAGGGTCGCCAGGAGAGAGTCAGATACTTGCGATCTGAGTCTCTCAAGAGAGCACCCTTTCAATTCGAGTAATTTGGCGCACAGACCTGGGAACGTCCCTAGGCTAGAGCAGGTGGCTCAGCCCGGGTATCCGAAGCCTATATCCTTCCGGCTAGACCTCTGCCACCTGGCAGATTAAGAGCTAGGGGTTTATTATCTCTGTATGCTTGTTATTGTGCCACAGTTTACCGTTTTTGTGAGCATTGTGAGTCAGGGTGTGGCTTAGAGACTCTGTCCGAGCAGGCTTGCCTGACTAAGAGTGAGAAGCACACCTGTATGTGGTTATGTTGCGAGTTGCTGCCTTTATTTAATTATACCTATGCCATTATACACTGTATGTCCTATCACTAGTATTTATTCCTGCTTATCGTTATGCGCAGCGTGAGGAAAGGATGGCTCAGCGGGACATTGGAGGTGGAAATAAATTATTTAAGATGAACTTGGATAATCTCGCACCTGCTGATATATGTTCCTTGCAGCTGGAAGATCCTGAAGTCAGGGCGTGTGGTAATGGTGCTGTCGAACTGGAGAGCGATGGGGATGCGCAGCCTGGTGATTTTTTCTTGTCCGAGGGGATCTTGTATCGGAGACATCAGGATCCCAAGAAAAAGTGGGATGGCGGGTCAGGATTAGTGGACCAGTTAGTAGTACCGAGGGTGTGCCGTGAGAGCTTATTGAGATTAGCTCATGATGTGCCTTTGGCAGGGCACCTGGGGGCACCTAAGACGGAGGCAGCTCTGAGCAAGCTTTTCTGGTGGCCTGGGTTAAAGGCGAGTGTCGTGTCATGGGTGTCACAGTGTCACACTTGTCAAGTTATTGGGAAACCCAATCAGGTCATCCCGAGAGCCCCGTTACAACCCATCCCTGTCATTGGGCCGCCCTTCAGCAAAGTAGTTATCGATATGGTTGGCCCATTGCCCCCCACTAGTGCCAGCAATAAATTTTTACTAACTGTAATGGATGTAGCAACACGCTATCCAGATGCTTACCCCATGCGCAACGGGATGGCTAAGACTGTTGTCAAAAACCTGCTTGTCTATTTCTCTCGTTATGGCTACCCTCAGGAGATCCAGTCTGATCAGGGATCCAATTTTACTTCTGCTCTGTTTAAGCAGACCATGCAGCAACATGGCATAGTGTCTGTGGTGTCATCTGCCTACCATCCCGAGAGTCAGGGAGTTTTTGGAAAGGTGGCACTCGACTCTCAAGAGTATGTTGCGGTGTTATTGCATGGAAAATGGGAAGGACTGGGATCTAGGTCTCCCATACGTTTTATTTGCTGCGAGAGAAGTACCTGGGGAGAGCTTGGGATTTAGCCCGAACGAGTTGGTTTTTGGACACAGGGTCAGGGGGCCCCTCCACATAGTCAAGGAGATCTGGGAGGGAGTCACAAAGCCATGCTCGCTTCTAAAGTATGTTGTTGAAAGCCGTGAGAGAATGCTAAAGAGCCTGGAGGTAGCAGGTCGGAACCTTAAGAGTTCACAAGCTCAGATGAAGGACAGATACGATCAGAAGGTGAAGCTGAGGGAGTTTGAAGTAGATCAGGAGGTACTGATACTACTGCCTCTGGTGGGACACCCCTTGTCTGCCAAGTATTCTGGTCCGTATCGGGTTGTAAGGAAGGTTTCTGATCTAGACTATTTAGTAGCTACTCCTGATCGTAAGAAAAAGAACCAACTTTGCCATGTAAATCTGATGAAAGAGTATGTGAGGCGCCCATCCGAGCCTCTCACTGTCCCGGTGTTGATCTGCAGCGATCGTGGTGGAGAAGGAGGAAGGGACAGTCAAGCTGCGGGGGAGGATAATTGGGATTGTCATGTTTCCGCGGATCAATGGGCGGGGAATTCTAGACAAGTGGCTCACGAGTTGATATTGCACCTGCCTGAGTAACAGCGTGTAGCTGTGCAGCACTTGTTTGATTTAAACCCAGCTGTTTTCGCGGAGCATCCTGGCCTCACTACTCAAGCGGTGCACGATGTAGATGTTGGGGACCACCCGCCCTTTAAATCAGTGCCATACCGTGTTCCCCCTATTAAATTACCAGCACTTAGGGAAGAGCTGGATTATATGCTGAAACGTGGGCTGATTTCTGAGGGTGCAGTAAGGTGGACTTCCCCAGTCACACTGCAGCCCAAACCAGATGGCAAGGTGCGGTTTTGTATAGATTTCCGCAGGTTGAATGGTTTAACCCCCACAAATGCCTACCCTCTCCCTCGCGTGGACGACAGTGTGGATAAGATAGGAAAAGCCAAGTTCCTCACTAAGATAGACCTTGTTAAGGGATATTGGCAAGTGCCCTTGTCTGAGCGAGCGCGAGAGGTGTGTGGGTTTGTGGTGGACGGTGCCACATATCGTTGCCATGTTATGCCATACGGGCTGAAAAATGCCCCTGCAACGTTTCAGAAATTAATGAACGACATTGTTGCCGACATTCCCAACTGTACGGTGTACCTAGATGGTGTCATAATATACGACAAGGATTTTAACAGTCACTGTGCTCACATCGGACAGATTTTTAATAAACTGAATGAAGCAGGTTTGGTGGTAAACCTGGGTAAGTGCGATTTTGTCAAAGCCACAGTTTTGTACCTGGGGTTCGAGGTGGGGATGGGACAGGTGTGCCCTCCACAGACAAAGATCAAAGCCATCGATCAGTTTCCCCAGCCTATGACTAAGAAACAAATCATGCGGTTTCTAGGTATGATAGGCTATTATCGTCGCTTCATCAAAGGCTATTCGACTGTACTTGCACCTTTAACTGACTTATTATCTAAGGACAAGAAGTTCCGGTGGGTTCATGAGTGTGCAGAGGCGTTTTCCTTGGTGAAACACCTGTTATGTACCCACCCCATACTCAGGGCCCCGGACTTCAGCAGACCTTTTCAGCTGGCGACTGATGCCAGTGGCGTAGGGGCTGGGGCTGTCTTGTTACAGACAGATGATGAAGGTATCGAACATCCAGTGAGTTTTTACAGTAAAAAATTCAATAGTGCACAAAGGAATTACTCTGTAATTGAAAAAGAACTCCTGGCGATAGTGCTGGCGCTCAGGCACTTCGATGTATATGTTCCTGCTTTCGGACCAGTCGTAGTGGTTTTATACCGATCATCACCCTCTGAAATTCTTGAATCAGTTTCATAACCGGAATATGAGGCTGACCAGGTGGTCACTCATGCTTCAGGAGTATAATCTGGACATACGCCATATTGCCGGTTCTCATAACGTGATAGCGGATTGTCTATCAAGGGTGGATGATGTTGGTTAGACTGCCACAGGATTGAGGGTTGAGTGTGGAGGAAAATAGGCTGTCACTGTAGTTCAGCCGAAAAAAACAAATTAAAAAAGCAAAAACCTTATCAAAACTCTTTATATTTTATAACGTGTAGAATTTTGTATAAGATGTTGTAGCAGTATCTAAGTTGAATGTTTTTGCTTATTGTCGCTGAGTTAGTTGAACTTGCTCGGTGGAGCACAACAGTCTTTATTTTTTGTTTATATATAGTGCCTTGTGTCGCAACAGTGTGTGGTTCTATGAGAAGCTTCTCTGTTAGATATGAAGAACTTAGTCAAGGGTCTTATATCTTGGGGGAGGTGTGACACTTCTGCATAGTAACCACATGCGGGCATGCACGCGCGTCGGCTGCCCAGCCGTTTAGAAACCGGCTGGTGGTAGCCGGCCGGTAGGCTTTCCCTTAGTATATATCCTACGACAATGTAACTAATGTCTGGGATATTCTTATGTTGTTTCACAGCTTGAAGCTGCCCTTATTCTTAACCAACGCATCTTAGTATATTTGATTCTCGATAGTTGATTGTTTCATTATAATATACAAGATGTAAGTCTAGTGAGAGTGGGAGGAGACGAGTGGGAGAGAGAGACCGGCTTGGGGACTTTGCTTCGCGCGGAGAGTCCAGCTTGGGACGAGCCTGAAGCGTTGCCACATGCATTTGATTGCAACGTTAGGCTTAGTTTCGACTCGCGCACGGGGTAGAGGATTTTGACCAGGCAACTGTGTTGAGTGTTGCCAAGCCTGGGATGTATTCTGCATGCCTAGGTTGGGGTCCAGACAGATTCAAGACTCAGAGCTCACCTCATTGTCATACCCTTCGGACCCCCTTGATATCTATCCCTCTCAACCCCACTTAGAAACGTTCTCTCTTACTTTGTATACCTTCTTTCCACTACTTCACCAATCTATTTAATTATCCCATCCCCTTGATAGACCTTATATCTATTATTGTATTAACGACGAGCTCTCAGATAACTAGATAGGATTTAGGGCCTTATGCAGTGATGAAATTGTTAGTGAGACCTAGGAAGCTTTTTTGTTGTCTCATATTCAGTGGTTTCATGCTTGCTAGTGTGTTCTTGTGTCAGGTTAGCAGGGGCTAGACCGGAGGGGTGGCTTTTTGCGATCCTTTAACTAAGTCTGCTGGTGCGAGTCCCGTGGACCCGCACGACTTTACTAGGATACCCGTGGGAGTCTGGGGGCATTTTCTTGTTTGTGTCCCTGTGTGTCTAGCGTTGTGTTGTGTGAGGGCCCTTGCCTAGTCCACTCAGCACTGCGCTAGCACGTCTTGCTTTTGTTTTAGGGTCGCCAGGAGAGAGTCAGATACTTGCGATCCGAGTCTCTCAAGAGAGCACCCTTTCAATTAGAGTAATTTGGCACACAGACCTGGGAACGTCCCTAGGCTAGAGCAGGTGGCTCTGCCCGGGTATCCGAAGCCTATATCCTTCCGGCTAGACCTCTGCCACCTGGCAGATTAACAGCTAGGGGTTTATTATCTCTGTATGCTTGTTATTGTGCCACAGTTTACCGTTTTTGTGAGCATTGTGAGTCAGGGAGTGGCTTAGAGACTCTGTCCGAGCAGGCTTGCCTGACTAAGAGTGAGAAGCACACCTGTATGTGGTTATGTTGCGAGTTGCTGCCTTTATTTAATTATACCTATGCCATTATACACTGTATGTCCTATCACTAGTATTTATTCCTGCTTATGAGTTAAGAGTTCTCTAAATCCGTAACGTACTTTCTTTGCTAAGCATCAGATCCTACAGTAGCCGCATGCAGTTTAGAGACCCGCATCTTGTCTACCTGTACGATGTTTTGAGGACTGTTTGCTTTCACCTTCTTTCACGCAGGGGTGTTTAGTTGTATTAATTAACGTAACGTTAAATGTACTTTCTTCTAGTTTGTTATTAAATTGTTTCTGCAATTTAATTCCGTTATCTATCTTTTCCTTGAAGCTTTAAGTCAACTTAATTGTGTTATCTTATATATAGCCTGCTTGACTATCAGCAGTCTATAGTGCGTGCACCCTGTAACCGAGTCATAGGATACCTCGTTGTCCAGGCAGGATTCTTGACGGTTTAGGGTGGTTTGTTGCCTGGGTTTATAGATAAGGGTTGGATCTAGCGTTTTCCGTTGTTGCTTGTTGCCACATACCTAGTCCAATAGAAAGAGCCCAGTGTTTATATAGCCCAGGATGTAACAAATGGCGACCTTGCCAGGATTTACTGAACAGAGGAATATAGTGGTCATTTGTTTTGAGATTCCTTATGATTAATGGAATACAGTGGACATAGTTTTTTTTTGGAGCAACTAATATAACACATTAAAGACTTTAAATAACATTAGTATATACATACTTGCATAGGAGATAAGGCACATTCTATAACCGTGATAATTACTGCAGTACACAAACATGTCTAATACATCAGAACACAGTGATGGGTCAGGTCACGATACGGGTTCGGAGGGAGAAAGACCTGTGGAGTGGCTAGTCGATAGCGAGGAGGGTGCTAGAAGATTTTTAGAGGTGCCCCTTACCGCTGCCAGGGTGTTGAAGCTGAATAAGTATGGCTTAAAGTGTGTGGCAGGTCTTCAGGGTCACCAGGGTTTAAGTGGCATGAGGAAAGATCAGCTGAGGACTTTGATATTGGGTTTAGGAGGGAGAGACCTGGATGGAGAGGCGAGTGGGGGCCCCGGTCCCCAGCCCCCCCCTCCACTCTACCCCCATATCAAACGTCAGGATGCCTGAATTTAGTACATACCCCCAAGTTGATGGTCAATGGCAGCGTGGAATTCAATCACAGGGACCCTCTCCATTAAATACACCTTCCCCTCCTCAAGGGTTGACTCCAGATTTGTTGTTTCGGTTTGAGATGGCCAAGGTTGAGGTTGCTAGAACTCAGGTTGAGGCTGCTAGAGCTCAGGCTAAGGCTGCAGAGAGAACAGCAATACGAGAGGCTGAACTGCAGGCAGAGTCTACTAGGTATCGGGCTGACAGGGAGCTGGAGATCTCTCGAGTGGAGGTAACAGGGCGAAATATTGGGGGAGGTAACAGACATCGGGACCAATCATTGTCGTACCTGCTTAAACTAGTTCCTGTGTTCGATGAATTATGTGTGGCTGAGGTTTTTATGCGATTTGAGAAGAAGTGTCAGGAACACCAGTGGCCTCAGGAAAAGTGGGCAGCATTAGTTTCATCAAGACTCCTAGGAAAGGGGCTAAAAGCGTATGATGCACTACCTTTAGAGTCCTGTGTAGTTTATGATGAGCTAAAGAAGACTGTGCTACGGGCCTATGAGTTACAACCAGAAACTTACCGCTTGAAGTTTTGGGGTGTTACTAAGGGCAAGGATAGTACCTTCCTAGAACACACCCGGGACTTGTCTGATGCACTACGACATTGGCTGCGTTCTGAGAGGGCAGCTACTTTTGAGGAGTTGAGTGAGCTGGTTCTCTTGGAGCAGTTCTTTAAGTGCACAGGCGGGGACTTAACATTAAATATAAAGGAAAAAAATCCTAGAACTCTCCAGGAGGCAGCAGAAATGGCTGACCGCCGACTGTCATTAATTCGAGGGTACGGAGCAGCAGCTAGGAGTGAGTCGGGTGCAAAGGATCGTACCCCTCCCCCTCCCAAGAATTTTGATACACATAAATACACAAAACCATCTAGCACTGACAATAAAACTGAACATAAACCAAATACCGTCCCGTATAAGAAGTCTAATGGTACCTCCCACTCCCAAGGGAAGCCAAAGAGTAAAGAGTGCTTTGCATGTCACAAGGAGGGTCACTTTGCAAATGCTTGTCCGAACAAGCCACCAAACAAGGTTGTGTCATTGGCCCGCAGCATAGGGGTGTCGCCTATATCTCTGAGTTTGCCAAGGGTAGTTCGTCAGAGGGTGGGACACAGCCTGTGTTCAAGAGTCCGGAAGGCTCGAACCCTGTCCACGACGTCTTTGGGGGTCATAGAGGGCATGGTTTTGTGAGGTGGGCTGGCGAAAGGCGAGGAGTTAAGCTATTGCGTGATACGGGGGCTTCTCAGACCTTGTTAAAGAACTTTACTGGTAGACCGATTAACGCTGCTCGGGTGGTGGTAGTTCAGGGGATCAATGCTACGAAGTCCTACCCGCTGGTGCGGATGGAGCTGGAGGTGGGTGGTGTGGCGAAGGAGCTGGATGTAGGAATTGTAGAGAACTTGCCTGTTGGGGGCGTCGACCTACTCCTCGGCAACGACTTTGCGGTGCCTGCTTCTAAGGTTTCAGCCTTGGTCGTTGCCGAGAAGGCGGCCGACGTTAGTAGGGAGGAACAGGAGTGGGTTGAGAAGTGTAGCGTACAAACTATGGCGTGTGTTGTGACGCGTTCTCAGACATCCGGAGCCTTGCAGCCACCACCTCAGTCTATCATACCCCGGAGGAAAGGTCACAAGAAAACGGGAAGTGTTGGTCAATTGGAGAGTTTTGAGCCGTCAGTGTTTCTTGGTGACTCATTATTGGCACCTATGTTAGAGTCTGGAGAGGCTCCGGGGCCTGTCACCGCTAGTGCAGGTGCAGGGCAGGAAGAGACTCTGCGACAGCATCGTTATGCGCAGCGTGAGGAAAGGATGGCTCAGTGGGACATTGGAGGTGGAAATAAATTATTTAAGATGAACTTGGATAATCTCGCACCTGCTGATATATGTTCCTTGCAGCTGGAAGATCCTGAAGTCAGGGCGTGTGGTAATGGTGCTGTCGAACTGGAGAGCGATGGGGATGCGCAGCCTGGTGATTTTTTCTTGTCCGAGGGGATCTTGTGTCAGAGACATCAGGATCCCAAGAAAAAGTGGGATGGCGGGTCAGGATTAGTGGACCAGTTAGTAGTACCGAGGGTGTGCCGTGAGAGCTTATTGAGATTAGCTCATGATGTGCCTTTGGCAGGGCACCTGGGGGCACGTAAGACGGAGGCAGCTCTGAGCAAGCTTTTCTGGTGGCCTGGGTTAAAGGCGAGTGTCGTGTCATGGGTGTCACAGTGTCACACTTGTCAAGTTGTTGGGAAACCCAATCAGGTCATCCCGAGAGCCCCGTTACAACCCATCCCTGTCATTGGGCCGCCCTTCAGCAAAGTAGTTATCGATATGGTTGGCCCATTGCCCCCCACTAGTGCCGGCAATAAATTTTTACTAACTGTAATGGATGTAGCAACACGCTATCCAGATGCTTACCCCATGCGCAACGGGATGGCTAAGACTGTTGTCAAAAACCTGCTTGTCTATTTCTCTCGTTATGGCTACCCTCAGGAGATCCAGTCTGATCAGGGATCCAATTTTACTTCTGCTCTGTTTAAGCAGACCATGCAGCAACATGGGATAGTGTCTGTGGTGTCATCTGCCTACCATCCCGAGAGTCAGGGAGTTTTGGAAAGGTGGCACTCGACTCTCAAGAGTATGTTGCGGTGTTATTGCATGGAAAATGGGAAGGACTGGGATCTAGGTCTCCCATACGTTTTATTTGCTGCGAGAGAAGTACCTGGGGAGAGCTTGGGATTTAGCCCGAACGAGTTGGTTTTTGGACACAGGGTCAGGGGGCCCCTCCACATAGTCAAGGAGATCTGGGAGGGAGTCACAAAGCCATGCTCGCTTCTAAAGTATGTTGTTGAAAGCCGTGAGAGAATGCTAAAGAGCCTGGAGGTAGCAGGTCGGAACCTTAAGAGTTCACAAGCTCAGATGAAGGACAGATACGACCAGAAGGTGAAGCTGAGGGAGTTTGAAGTAGATCAGGAGGTACTGATACTACTGCCTCTGGTGGGACACCCCTTGTCTGCAAGTATTCTGGTCCGTATCGGGTTGTAAGGAAGGTTTCTGATCTAGACTATTTAGTAGCTACTCCTGATCGTAAGAAAAAGAACCAACTTTGCCATGTAAATCTGATGAAAGAGTATGTGAGGCGCCCCTCCGAGCCTCTCACTGTCCCGGTGTTGATCTGCAGCGATCGTGGTGGAGAAGGAGGAAGGGACAGTCAAGCTGCGGGGGAGGATAATTGGGATTGTCATGTTTCCGCGGATCAGTGGGCGGGGAATTCTAGACAAGTGGCTCACGAGTTGATATTGTACCTGCCTGAGCAACAGCGTGTAGCTGTGCAGCACTTGTTTGATTCAAACCCAGCTGTTTTCGCGGAGCATCCTGGCCTCACTACTCAAGCGGTGCACGATGTCGATGTTGGGGACCACCCGCCCTTTAAATCAGTGCCATACCGTGTTCCCCCTATTAAATTACCAGCACTTAGGGAAGAGCTGGATTATAATTATGCTGAAACGTGGGCTGATTTCTGAGGGTGCAGTAAGGTGGACTTCCCCAGTCACACTGCAGCCCAAACCAGATGGCAAGGTGCGGTTTTGTATAGATTTCCGCAGGTTGAATGGTTTAACCCCCACAAATGCCTACCCTCTCCCTCGCGTGGACGACAGTGTGGATAAGATAGGAAAAGCCAAGTTCCTCACTAAGATAGACCTTGTTAAGGGATATTGGCAAGTGCCCTTGTCTGAGCGAGAGTGAGAGGTGTGTGGGTTTGTGGTGGACGGTGCCACATATCGTTGCCATGTTATGCCATACGGGCTGAAAAATGCCCCTGCAACGTTTCAGAAATTAATGAACGACATTGTAGCCGACATTCCCAACTGTACGGTGTACCTAGATGATGTCATAATATACGACGAGGATTATAACAGTCACTGTGCTCACATCGGACAGATTTTTAATAAACTGAATGAAGCAGGTTTGGTGGTAAACCTGGGTAAGTGCGATTTTGTCAAAGCCACAGTTTTGTACCTGGGGTTCGAGGTGGGGATGGGTCAGGTGTGCCCTCCACAGACAAAGATCAAAGCCATCGATCAGTTTCCCCAGCCTACGACTAAGAAACAAATCATGCGGTTTCTAGGTATGATAGGCTATTATCGTCGCTTCATCAAAGGCTATTCGACTGTACTTCCGCCTTTAACTGACTTATTATCTAAGGACAAGAAGTTCCGGTGGGTTCCTGAGTGTGCAGAGGCGTTTTCCTTGGTGAAACACCTGTTATGTACCCACCCCATACTCAGGACGCCGGACTTCAGCAGATCTTTTCAGCTGGCGACTGATGCCAGTGGCGTAGGGGCTGGGGCTGTCTTGTTACAGACAGATGATGAAGGTATCGAACATCCAGTGAGTTTTTACAGTAACAAATTCAATAGTGCACAAAGGAATTACTCTGTAATTGAAAAAGAACTCCTGGCGATAGTGCTGGCGCTCAGGCACTTCGATGTATATGTTCCTGCTTTCGGACCAGTCATAGTGGTTTATACCGATCATCACCCTCTGAAATTCTTGAATCAGTTTCATAACCGGAATATGAGGCTGACCAGGTGGTCACTCATGCTTCAGGAGTATAATCTGGACATACGCCATATTGCCGGTTCTGATAACGTGATAGCGGATTGTCTATCAAGGGTGGATGATGTTGGTTAGACTGCCACAGGATTGAGGGTTGAGTATGGAGGAAAATAGGCTGTCACTGTAGTTCAGCCGAAAAAAACAAATTAAAAAAGCAAAAACCTTATAAAAACTCTTTATATTTTATAACGTGTAGAATTTTGTATAAGATGTTGTAGCAGTATCTAAGTTGAATGTTTTCGCTTATTGTCGCTGAGTTAGTTGAACTTGCTCGGTGGAGCTCAACAGTCTTTATTTTTGTTTTATATAGTGCTTTGTGTCACAACAGTGTGTGGTACTATGAGAAGCTTCTCTGTTAGATATGAAGAACTTAGTCAAGGGTCTTATATCTTGGGGAGGTGTGACGCTTCTGCATAGTAACCACGTGCGGGCATGCGCGCGCGTCGGCTGCCCAGCCGTTTAGAAACCGGCTAGTGGTAGCCGGCCGGTAGGCTTTAGGTGTTCTTGTGTCAGGTTAGCAGGGGCTAGACCGGAGGGGAGGTTTTTTGCGATCCTTTAACTAAGTCTGATGGTGCGAGTCCCGTGGACCCGCACGACTTTACTAGGATACCCGTGGGAGTCTGGGGGCATTTTCTTGTTTGTGTCCCTGTGTGTCTAGCGTTGTGTTGTGTGAGGGCCCTTGCCTAGTCCACTCAGCACTGCGCTAGCACGTCTTGCTTTTGTTTTAGGGTCGCCAGGAGAGAGTCAGATACTTGCGATCTGAGTCTCTCAAGAGAGCACCCTTTCAATTAGAGTAATTTGGCGCACAGACCTGGGAACGTCCCTAGGCTAGAGCAGGTGGCTCAGCCCGGGTATCCGAAGCCTATATCCTTCCGGCTAGACCTCTGCCACCTGGCAGATTAACAGCTAGGGGTTTATTATCTCTGTATGCTTGTTATTGTGCCACAGTTTACCGTTTTTGTGAGCATTGTGAGTCAGGGTGTGGCTTAGAGACTCTGTCCGAGCAGGCTTGCCTGACTAAGAGTGAGAAGCACACCTGTATGTGGTTATGTTGCGAGTTGCTGCCTTTATTTAATTATACCTATGCCATTATACACTGTATGTCCTATCACTAGTATTTATTCCTGCTTATGAGTTAAGAGTTCTCTAAATCCGTAACGTACTTTCTTTGCTAAGCATCAGATCCTACAGTAGCCGCATGCAGTTTAGAGACCCGCATCATGTCTACCGGTACGATGTTTTGAGGACTGTTTGCTTTCACCTTCTTTCACGCAGGGGTGATTAGTTGTATTAATTAACGTAACGTTAAATGTACTTTCTTCTAGTTTGTTATTAAATTGTTTCTGCAATTTAATTCCGTTATCTATCTTTTCCTTGAAGCTTTAAAGTCAACTTAATTGTGTGATCTTTTATATAGCCTGCTTGACTATCAGCAGTCTATAGTGCGTGCACCCTGTAACCGAGTCATAGGATACCTCGTTGTCCAGGCAGGACTCTTGACGGTTTAGGGTGGTTTGTTGCCTGGGTTTATAGATAAGGGTTGGATCTAGCGTTTTCCGTTGTTGCTTGTTGCCGCATACCTAGTCCAATAGAAAGAGCCCAGTGTTTATATATCCCAGGACGTAACAATATATATATACGGTATATATATATATATTTATATATATACCGGTATATATATAATATATATATATATATATATATATATATATATATATATATATATATATATATATATATATATATATATATATATATAAAATATATATATATATATAAAATATATATATATAAAATATATATATATATAAAATATATATATATAAAATATACATATATATAAAATATATATATATATATATATATATAAAATATATATATATATATATATATATATAAAATATATATATATATACAGTATATATATAAAATATATATATATATATATATATATATATATAAAATATATATATATATATAAAATATATATATATATATATATATATATATATATAAATATATATATATATATATATATATATCATTACACATACTGTGTATTATCACACTTAGCTAGTCCTACAATACAGGGTGACCCAAAATGATTGCAACCCATAACATGGTTAATAATATCGTACATATTAATGCTATACCTTTTATGTTTCAGATTCTGCCAGAGGAGAAGATAACAATATAGATTCAGCATAGTCATCTATGAAGAATGTCGTGGACAACTCAAGAAAAATGCTTTTGAGTCAAGACCTATTTGAAGACTAAAGGTCGCGTCATACAGAGGCCAAACGTACTAGGACAAAGTCCCGAATAGGATGACTTGCAAAAAATATTCAAATTTCAGGCGGGTCGGGTATATTCTGCACAATTCGGCATACGTTCCTGACTATTCGTGGGTTGGTCTGATGTTGGTCTGATGTTGTTCATGTATGTTGCCGACATTCCGGAGAGTCGGGAAAAAATTAGTGGCTACACTAAATTTCCACGAACATTCGGGTAAAAAAAACGTTACAAAATGGTCGGATGTTGGTCGGGAGTTATTCGTAACTCGTTCGGGAGTTGTTCTGATTAATTCGTAGTTCGGTCTTCTGTTTCGGGACTTGTTCGGTACTTTTTTCAATTGCCGAATATGTTAGGAACTACCCGAACAAATCCCGAACAAATCCCGAACAATTCCCGACAAAACTTCGATAAAATTACGATGATTCCCTCGTATTCCCGACTCAACCCCGTACGAGTTACGAATTATCAGAACAAGTTACGATCAAATTAAGACAAATATACGACAAATATATGATTAATTTACGATGAATGCTCGATGAATCTTGTTTAATTAAGAATTAATTCCGAATTGATTATGAACTAGTAGAATTAGCTACGAGTAACAACGGAACTTTCCACGAATAACTGCTCCCACGGTGTGCCGGAAGTTCCACCTGTCATTGAACCCCTTGGCAACCTCCTTCCAGCCTTCCGGTGTTGATGGGCAGACAATGACCTCCTCCATGTACTCTTGGATTATGGCCTCGCACGTCTCACGTACCACCAAGGAAATTGTGTCAACAAGAAAATTGAGTGCCATACTCTTGTATGCCTCGCCCATTGCCAAGAAACAGAGTCATGGCAACTCGCAAACCAGGTTCCAGGGGCTTCTTCCAATTGGTTTCCTCCTTCTTGATCCGGGGTGTCACACGGCTTACGATCTCATTGTAGAGCTCCTCGTCCATACGGAGATAGTACTTGTAGGTGGGCTTGTCGATTGCCATTAGCGTCTTCATCAATTGGTGGTAGTGTCCGTAGGATAATCTCTGTCTATACAATGGCTTGACGCTGCAGCTTCGTGGTGTCCTGGCACGTACACGGCGGGCCCGCTTTAATTTCAGGAGGGTGTGGCACATCAGCTGATGATTGAGGGTGGCAACGACAAGCTCCTGGAAGTGTATGGCCCTCTCCAAATCATCGCACAGGTCATCAGGGGGTGCTGCCATGTTGCAGTCTCGATCGCTGGGTTGAGACTGGTGGGGTGTGAGCCAACCCATTTCTTTTATATAGGGCAGGTACAAATGTTCTTGCTACAGTACGAATGTTCGTAAAGCAGTCTGATGTTGTTCTGATGTTGTTCTTCTCTATCGGTTGTTTGTCGGCATCTTATCGGTTTTAGTTCGGTTAAGTTCGGTCAAGTTCGGTTCATTATCGTAAATCATTCCAATGTCATACGGAACTGTGTCTGATGATTCGGGTATGTTCGTAACTCATTCTTTGCATAACGAGTTTATGTTCGGTTCTTGTTCGGTAGTTGTTCGGGAGTTTGTCGTAGGTCGTTCTTGACTATCGTATATTATTCTTAACTCGTTCGGGCCATGTTCGTAGACTTCACCATTCGGGAGGGTCTCGGCTTAATTCGGTAAAAATGTGCAAGTCATCCTATTCGGGACCTTGTCGCACATCGGTCGGCCCTCTGTATGATGCGGCCTTAATTCGTTTAAAACTGTGCAAGCTAAATGTCGAAGACCATTAATGCAAAATTTCTTAAGCATTTATCTTTCTATAATCTACTTTCAGATCGCCAGTATGGCTTCCCTAAGGGCTGCTCTACTGCTCTCCTTACTTATCTTACTAACTCTTGGTTGTCCTCTTTTTTGGACTTCGGTGAGACCTTTTCTATTGAACTAAACATATCGAAAGCTTTCAATAGAGTCTGGCACAAATCTCTAGTTTCTAAACTACCCTTCTTCGGTTTCTATTCCTCTATCTGTGTCTGTATCTCAACTATCCTTTCTGACGTTCTATATCTGTGGTTGTGGATGGTCATCGCTTACTTCCTTAACCTATCAACTCTGTTGTCCCTAAGATTTCTGTCCTGTCTCCAATTATCTTTCTAATATTCACTAATGATCTTCTCAACTGTACCTTTAGTCTTATCAACTCATATGCTGATGACTCTACCTTACACTATTTAACTAGTATTCCACAACGACCCACCACGTAATTACTCCAAACCTCATATGATCATCTATCTATCTATCAACTATTTCAGATTGAGGCAAAGAGACTCTTGTTACTTTCAATGCTTCCAAAACCCAAATTCTCCCTCTATTCACATGACTATCCCTTACATTTCAACATTATACCAATCAACCCTTCATCTCCTCTCAATATTCTTGGTCAATCTTTTTCGTCTGACCTTCCTTGGAAAAATTATATTACAATGCTTGCTAAAACAGCATCCCAAGTTTAGGTGTGTTCAACTGTCTATGTGGGTTCTTCACCCCTTCTTGCTATGTACAGCAGCACAGTGCGCCCATGTATCTAGTATTGTTCGCATGTGTGGGGAGGTTACACTCATACCACACTCCTCGAAGGGGTAGGGTCAAAAGCATTCCATCTCATCAATTAATCTCCTCTTAGTAATTCCCTACAATCTCTCTCTACAAGCTGCAATGTTGTATGTCTTTCACATCTCTGCCGCTAGTACAATAATCAATGTTCTTCAGAGCTTTCTCAAAATATACCTCTTTCCTTACTGAGAGTGGGAGGTACCAACCTTTCAACATATTCCCACCCTTATTCTGTATAACACTCTAACCCAAGAGTTAATCAATATTCACAGTATTTTCTTCTACTCAGCAAGTTAAGCTCTTGAACTCTCTCCCTCAATCTGTCTTTCTCTCATCCTGTGAATCAAACTGCTTCAAGCTCCGTGTGTCCAGACATGTTATATCTAACGCACCTTGAATGTAGCTTTCTATCATTCTTTCGACATTTGTGGGGATGTTTACTACAGGCAAATGCCTTTTTGTCTCCTTCATACAAACACACACATACACAAACATATACTGTATATATATATATATATATATATATATATATACAGGTATATATATATATATATATATATATATATATATATATATATATATATATATATATAGATATATATGTGTGGGAAGAAGACTTTAAGGTAGCTATATACTGTATATATTGTATATATATATATATATATATATATATATATATATATATATATATATATATATATATATATACCTGTATATATATATATATATATATATATACAGTATATGTTTGTGTATGTGTGTGTTTGTATGAAGGAGACAAAAAGGCATTTGCCTGTAGTAAACATCCCCACAAATGTCGAAAGAATGATAGAAAGCTACATTCAAGGTGCGTTAGATATAACATGTCTGGACACACGGAGCTTGAAGCAGTTTGATTCACAGGATGAGAGAAAGACAGATTGAGGGAGAGATTGAGACAGATAGGGGAGGTGTGGTGGAGTGGTCATGCCACTGGATTGGTAATCCAATGGACCCGGGTTCAAATCCCGATATGTCAATGGGAAGATATTATTGGGATTGAATTTGTGCTGTACCTAGTATCAGTGCATTACCACAAAGCCCACCGAAATGCCAAAAAAATACCCTCATTGTTCCCTGATTAAATAACACTGTATGGATATTCCCATATTCAAAATATGTTACAGGGGGACAATGCCTAGTGAGTTCACTGCTCAATAGGTGGCGTTCTGAGAGTGAGGGTCTGAGTCTGGAGGGTGAGACGGTGAAGCACTTGAGCGAAGCAACCAGCCGCTTCAGAGATGGAGCTGCTTCGAGCCATGATGGATGCTTCGCATGTCTCACTCCCCAGACTGGAACAAGACCTCACGGGCTTCACCGTGTTGAGCGGTGGAATGTACAGGCTGTCAGTCTATGCCCGAGAGGGAGTAGTTGGAATATAGAAAAAAAAAAAAAATATATATATATATATATATATATATATATATATATATATATATACAGTACACACACATCTATCTATCTATCTATTGCCTGACGCCGTGATCCCCGAAGGGGTGGCCAAA
This sequence comes from Lithodes maja, assembly GCA_037953745.1. Lineage (NCBI taxonomy): Eukaryota > Metazoa > Arthropoda > Malacostraca > Decapoda > Lithodidae > Lithodes > Lithodes maja. The sequence goes on along the minus strand of JBAKBP010006392.1, from coordinate 85,342 downwards.
ATACATATACCGTATATATATATATATATATATATACACATAGAGACGGTATGTGTGTGTACTGTATATATACAAAATATATACATTATATAGCTATCTTAAAGCCTTCTTCCCACATCAAGCAATTTGATGTGGAGTGCAGCATAGTGACTCGCCATGGACTCCTGGCGACAACTCCAGATGACTCCATTACACTCCTTCATACTCTGTTATAATAAATCATATTTGTTTTCACAAACTCACCAATTAATTTACAAATAAACCTGTTATACCAGGTTTTTACTGGGGTTGTATTGACTAACTAGGTAGGTTCTTACTCGACTGTGGAAAAGGAGACCAACACAAACACAAAATGAAGGCAATGGAGGATAATATAACACAGAGTACAAGCAGATTATTCTTATTTGACAGTAACATATGATTAGAGGTACAATGTTACATCAGACATAGATAGGTAATTATATAACAGCACAATCGAGGATCCACTAGGCGTCTCAAGTGGAATATCTTTGGCAGGTTCCGACGGTCTGTGAAGATGCGGCTGCATTGTATTCCTGATGACGTACTGGTCCGTGGTGGTGGTCCTGCCGTGTGACGGTTGCAGAGTTAGTGAAGACTTCCTTGGGGGTCTTCTGAAGATCTGCGAGGTTGAGGTCTTATATGAATACGGGCAGTTTCACCAGTGTCTTACGCTCTCGTATCGTAGGACTTAAATAGGGAGTTGCTTCACCAGTGTCTTACGCCCTCCACTACGAGTCCTTGACCTTGACTTTCTGCAGTACTCTCTGGAAGAACTTTGATGTTAAATTTTGGTTTAGACGAGGACGAGCCGTTTCACCAGTGTCTTACGCTCTCGTATCGTAGGACTTAATTAGGGAGTTGTTTCACCAGTGTCTTACACCATCCATTATGAGTCCTGACTGAGAAGGAAGCCATTTCACCAGTGTCTTACGCTCTTCCAACCAGCCTTACTATGTTTGTAGGTTTACCAGAACTAGAGCGCTTGTCAGTGCTGCATACTTTAATTATAGTAAATCCTGTAACAAGGCAATGTAAAGATGTTGGGTGGTCACCAGTGTGGTCCAACAAGGATAAGAGCAAATCCAAGGTACCTTCGAGAAATGCGTCGAGTAGTTACAACCAGTGTCTTACTCTCTCAAGGCAATTTCTCAGTTAATAGTCCCAAGTCTTCCTGATACTAACCCTACCTGTGTGGTATTAGTATCTATCCAACTCTGCTGATGATGAGGTGGGCTGAGATAGTCTTATCACTTTCGTCGTTCTCCTCGGTGGGGCATTTCATGGCTAGAGGGGCGGCTGTATTTGGAGGAGGGTCTGGGTCGGCTGCGGTAGCCCTTTTGGGAATCCGCGCCACGGCGGTGGTGCGTCTCAGAGCAAGAAGAGCGCGTGGAGTGTTGATCTGTATGCACGGTTTGCTCTCCACAATGTCTTGAGGGGTTATCTCTGCCTAGTGCATAATTAGCAGGTGCCGTTCTCACAGGTATGTTCATTCCTGGGGTCGGGGGAAGTGCCTGGGTGATGCAGGCGACCCGAGCAAAGCGTGGTGAGGAGTCGCTTGTGCCCTCTTGTCTTGGTGGCATGGTGGCAGTGGTTTGAAAGGTTTATTAACTCGAGCGACCCCAAGTGGGGTATTAAGAGTACATACTTCAATACAAATACAAAATACAATAACACATATACAAAACAACAACATTATTTGTACATAATAATATTTCAACTTGACTGGTGGCCTTGTTGTAAGTTCAAGACTTTATGTCTTGAAATAATTCATAATTTCTCCTACAAATTTGGCAAGTTTTAATATAACTGCATGTTGTGTACTGCTGAATAACTGTGACATTTTCATAGAATTAAGATTATTATACAAATATTTGTTAAGGTACTGCCTTCTGTAAACATTAAAATGTGAACATTTGAACAAAAAATGGAATTCATCACCGACTTCATTACTGTTACATAACGTACAAATTCGCTCGTTTACATTTATGTTGTTGTGTCTACCGCTGACAATAGGCAGCATATGATTACCACATTTGAATTTACACAACCTTATTGAATATTGCTTTGGCAGTTTAAGTAAATAATCTTGGATGCGGTAATCGACCGTCATTATTCTGTAATTCAAACAAACACTACTTCTATTAACTTCCTCCGTCCAATTTTGCCTATAAATATCACTAGATCTAAGTTTAAATGCTTCTTTAAACCAGTTACCATTAATATTATTTACATCATTAAATACATGCGACATTCCATTGCTATCTAGTAAGCATTTGATATTATTTAACCAGGGTAATTTGTACTGTTCTCGATCATACAAAACTTTCATTAATCTATACAAAACACTTGAAATTTTATTTGCCGTATCACCTGTAATCCTAAACCAAAAATTTACCATTCTATTGTCTATGATTTCCTGCAAACTTCTAAAACCTGATTCACCATACATGTTGCAGTTGATTTATTCAACCTCAAAGTCTCTTAAAAAAGCTATTGCATGTCCTTTTTAGGTGATCAATATTCTCACAGCCCCATATTTCACTACCCTACAATAAGATGGGTAATACTAGTTTTTCGTATAAATCGATACTTGTGTCGAACGGTAGGTTAAGCTTGTTAATTGTAGTTAATAACCCATAAGTTGCGCTCTTACTTTTAATTACTTGTTTTGCTTTAGCTTTATGAAATCGACCGTTGAAGTTAAAAGTTGTGCCCAGGTAAGTATAATCATCCACTACCTGGATTTCATCATTACCGAATTTAAATGTCCTATGTTTTCTGACCTTACCCCTGGAAAATATTACAACTTTAGTTTTACAAAAATTAATGTTTACCTGCAGTGATGAAAGTGTTACCAATGTTTACCTGCAGTGATGAAAGTGTTACCAATGTTTACCTGCAGTGATAAAGGCTACAATACTCCTGAACGGCATTCAAAGCAAACTGTAAATCATCTTCATTTTCGGCCATAACTATAGTGTCATCAGCATAAAGTAGGCAACACAGATTAAAATAAAGTTCAGCATCATTCTCGCCCAAGAACCCTGCAACATCTGTACTGATAGTTGGCAATCCCGAAAATTCATTACTGATGTGAGCTTTAAAATCATTTAAAAACATTGCAAATAGAAGTGGGGATAAACTTTCTCCTTGTCTCACACCGACATTACACGAAAAATAAGAGGATATTTGATTATTGACTTTAACACATGATTTAGCCCTGCTATACAAGTTGTGCACCACCCGTAGTACCCTCCCATTAATATTGTGACTTAACATTTTCGTCCATAATTCTGTTCTCTCAATAAAGTCAAAAGCCTTTTTATAATCAATAAAAGCACAATACAAACTTTTCTTACGAGCCAAATAGTAATTAATAAGAACGTTCAACGAAAATATATGATCAAGGATACTGAAACCTTTCCTGAAGCCTGCCTGTTCGTTCTCTAATAAATTCATGTTAGTCAAGTATTCATAAAGTCTCGTGTTAAGTAAAGATGTGAACAACTTACCCAGGCAACTCAACAAAGTTATACCTCTATAATTATTAGCATTATCTATGCAACCATTGTTTTTGTAAAGTGGCTTAATAATTCCGACAGTCCAATCTGTTGGTACTACTGCAGAGTTCAGAATTAAATTAAACAGTTGTACAACAATCAACATAACACTTCTAGAACAACTCTTTATAAACTCATTCAAAATGTGGTCAACTCCTGATGCCTTGTTATTTTTCAGTTTTTTTACATGGAACAAAACCTCTTCAGACGTGAAATCCATATTTATAATGTCGTTTTCATTATCGGGACTACCCAAATCTTGACTCGTTCACAACACTATTACCAACGCTCAGTTCACTGAAGTGAGACTTAAATGAATCTAGAGATATATCGCCTATTTTCTGTATCCGCTTAGAGTCTTCATTAATTATATTCCAGTATTCATGCGGGTTATTGGATTTAAGACATTTTAGTGTTCTATGTAAGTTTTTTTCATATGATATTTTAACACGTCTAATTACTCTTTTATGGTGTTTTGCTTTATTACGTAGGGTCTCCTTTGCACGATCATCTGTTTTTTTATATAAAGAATTCTTAAGCCGCATGTATTCCTGCTTTGATGCCTTGCATTCATTATTAAACCAAGGTTTATTATTTGTTTTCTTATGATGTAAATATTTATGATTGCTTGTAATTACTTTACACATTCCGGTGTCTCTTGCAGGTTGTAGAAATATATCACACAAATCATTAATGTTGTTACATTATCAATTGATTCCTGATTTGTTTCCTCAATAGCGTCTAACTTTAATTTTAAATAATTTATTTTGTTAATGTCAAAGGTATTAAGATAATCATTTTTTGTGTCTGAATTCCATTTAGATTTTACATAACTGTGTGTTATATTCGTCTCCATCTCCTTAATTAACAAATTCCTCGAGCGTGTATCCTTAATACAGATGTGCATTTGTAAGGGCCTATGTTTATCTGATAACAGAGAGTCAAATATATCTATATTAAAATTCCTAATGTTATGAAAAATATTTGGAGAACAAATAAAGTAATCAATAACACTTGTGTCTTCACAGGTCGCTGCACCGATACATTTGTCCAGACCCATTCTCCCATTAACAATTTTCAAATCGTGACACTGACATAATTCAATTAATTTTCTACCATTATTCTTAACCTTTTTATCAATGCTAAAACGCACCTTTGGTATCCCTAGATCATTAAATATTTCACAGGAGTTGTATATACTATTATCCAAACCGGCAAAATTGTCATCAAAATCATCTATGGTCATAAAATCGCTAAGTGTGCCAGTTCTACTGTTAAAATCACCCGCCATCACAATTGGTAGACTACAAAATTATGTTAGTTTACTAATATCAACAGCTAAATTGTCGAATATTTCTGGACTAAAATATTTAGATGCTTCATGAGGTATGTAAACTGATCCTAACAAAAAGTAATTACCGAGCTTAATCCATAGAACTGAGTCACGTAATAATTCATAATTTATATTGCATATGTGTGTAGTACTTGCATATTAATTTGTCACACAAATATGTACACCATGAACGCCGGGGTACGGATATTTTCTATTATCGTTCAGCTTATAACATTGAAAGCCGTCAAGCTCGGCATTAGTTTTAATTTTAGTCTCAGAGAAGCATAAGATGTTGAAGCTCTTAATATACTCATTGAATATACTATTTCTAATTTTAGACTATAATCCACATATATTTAACCCTTAACTGGCGGCGCGCAACATAAGTCGAGTGAAAGAAATTTGGACTATGTGGCGGCTCACAACATAAGTCGTGTGCCATTTTCAGCACGTAATGTTGCTGAGAGAGAGAGACAAGTGGTGGCAGGAGAGTAGCGAGCGTATGACTGCTCCAGACCACCACGGTGGACCAACTGACATGAATCCCACCCTCCTCCACTCTCTCACACTCGCTACACAGTGAATTATGAAGGGAAAGTAACGAACTACATGGTTTTTACACTCGTGTTGCGCGATTGTTGCAAGAAAACTAGCGGTCATACAAGGATTGTTGGGGTGTCATTGGAAAGCTCTGTATATGCCCTTTCAGGGATAGATACTTATTTTACGCTCTGGGTCTTATTTAGGCATGAAAATGATCACGTAAACAACCCTATTTTGGGTAAAAACACCCCGCTGGGCGGTACATATTAATTACCGCCTAGGCCGCTCGTTAGGTGTTAAAGCACATATTCTTATTATATCATCTGTTCCTTTATTTTCACTCACAACTGTCGGCTTGGGGTCGCAATGTCCCTAACTCTGACCAAGGCAACTTTCCACTGGTGTGTGTGGGGCCTAATCTCCTTGTTTTCCCTCCTTGCTTCTTTTCATCCCTATATCAAAACCTAACTAGCCTCTCCGCGGCGCACAGGGGGTTTTCTACAGGGTAAGACTGTGCGCACCTATGATGATTTGGGGACCTATTGCAAATTTCGATAAAAAGTACCTCATCGTGTAGGGAATGTTTGCGGGCATCGGCCCATATAAATTTGACCCCCCAAAAAATGTCTGGGGGGGGTGGGGGAACGGTCCGTAGTTGAAAAATGTGGAGCGAATGGCACCGCGCGGCTAGATTGTCATCGAGCGGCGAGATTTTCCTGCCGAATATTTACGCGCGCAGGGGATAGAAGGAGAGGGAGGAGGGGGTGGGTTACCGCGTATTATCACGTATATGTCCATTTTTGAGCCCTTTTAGGCTATGTAGAGTATGTATACGTGTGTAGGCCACCCATATAACAATGAATATGCCTCATAGTGACCAAAAATTGCAATATATAAGGGAATTATAAGAGAATTTTTAGGCGGGAATGAAATGTGTTGGAGGTTTGGCGGTAATTTATGAGCTGAGAGTGTGGTTTACGCCATACATATCACGTATATCTTGTACGTAGAGCACTGTCATGCTATAATACAGACTTGTACGTATGTATACGTGCCATATATCAAAATATATACCGCATATTGACCAATTTATGCGATATTTACGCACATTATCAAAGAGTTTCTATGCGTGAACCAAGGTGTGAGTGAGCTGTGCTGGGAATGAAAGGGGGAGAGGGTGTGTTACGCCATACATATCACGTAAATCTTGTATTTAGAGCACTGTCATGCTATAATAAAGACGTGTACGTATGTAGGCGTCCCATATAACAAGGAATATACCGCATATAGCTCAATTGATGCGATATTTACGCAAATTGTGAATGTGTTTCTAGCACACGGAAGCCTGAAAGGGTGGGTTGGGGGTGGGTGTGTGGGAGGGAGGGAGGGAGGCATGCAGGGGTGCAGGGAGGGAGTGAGTGAGTCGTCAAGGGAGGAAAGGCAGGCAGATCTGTAGATAGATAACCAGCTGTGTGACAAGTGTGAAGGCGCTCGAGGCGTATGGATGCTTGGGATTTTGAACCTTGTCTTCCAGGTGTCTGGTGTTTCTTGCCACCAAGAGTTTTACAATAACATGAGTCAGGAATGGAGAGAGAGAGAGAGAGAGATAGATAGAAACTGAGACATGCGTATGTTGTACGTATAAATGGACTTCAGAATTGCATTTTTATGCAAGCAGACATTGCATTTTAGACACATGTGAAGTACCACAGAAACATGTAGGCCATTGACTGTCAATAAACTACTATATTATAGAGCACCAGCGACGGTGGTCAGTAAACACGTGCAGATTGCCTTTTGCGATAAAGGGCTAAATATAGAATGGTGTCTCCTTACACTTGCGAAAGGGTAGATTGCCACCAGAGAAACGTTTACTTATTTATTTCCAAGTAATATGCAATCTAAATGTACATTCGAGACCTACTGCAATTATTTGTATGACAGTCATGACTATGTATAATCCAATATACGCGCGTAGGCGAGACATAAGAAAGCTGGTTGAGCAATTTACGACACCCACACAGTTATTATTCTTTTTGATTTACAATATTATACAATACAAATGTATTTGTGAAGAGTATTTTATCCATTATTGTATTTATACAAATTTTTTTCCCAGACAGAGCTGCTGTGGCTGGTGTAGCTAGGGAGCGACAAGGGTCACCGCTTGACCGTGTGAAAATGAGTGGAGTCGCACTGAGAGGGGCAATTTTGCTGAATGTTTTGGCAATTTTGGACAGAATAAAGTTATATAATTACTAATTCTTGACAGAGACAAACTTTCATAAACCTTGGCATGAAATAATTGATAATCCCATCAATTTACAAACGTAAATTGGTGGGATAATTCATTTTTTTTTGTATATTGTCATTTCGATTGTAGACACCAAGTTTTGAGTGATATTTGGTATGAGCTCCTGTGGCATGGTTGGTAAGGTCGCGGACTGGTAAACTGAAAGTGTGCTAGGGTTGTGGGATCGAATCCAGGAGGGGGTTATGGGGAAGGTTTTATATTGTCTAGAACATTTTTGATAAATTTTTTTTTTTACAAGATCATGCCATTGTATTCAATAAATATGAAATATTCATAGAATATATCATATTGTAAGAATACAATGACATGACCTTGTGTTTTTTTTTTTATTATTGTTTTTTTTATTATCTTAGTAGGTTTGACAGGATTTGTTGAAACATATATATTTTTGTACAATTCATTTGAGGTAAGAAAATAATTATATACACATGACTTTGACTAATAACAAACATATATATTGATATAATACAAAAATAAGGCATATAACATGTAGATATTTGAAACTTATAAACTAAATAATGAAACATACAATTATATAATGTAAAAGCTATATCACAGGGACATCTTTGGAACTTATACATTATATAATATATATGTTACATTATGAGGTAGCGTGATCAATTAGGTCAGGTCAGGTAAGGTAGGGCGCGAGTCCAGGACAGGGCTGAGCAGGGGGCGAGTCCAGGGCAGGGCTGAGCAGGGGGCGAGTCCAGGGCAGGGCTGAGCAGGGGGCGAGTCCAGGGCAGGGCTGAGCAGGGGGCGAGTCCAGGGCAGGGCTGAGCAGGGGGCGAGTCCAGGGCAGGGCAGTGCAGGGCAGTGCAGGGCAGGGCGGGGCAGGGCGACACTCAAAATTTTTTGAAGGTGTGGTAGTCCCTGAAGCACTCGCCCATGCAGAGTGCAACTTTGCACTCTGCGCACATTGAGGTGACTCTTTTTGGGACATGGGGTTTCCTGACACTGGAGCTGCAGACGACGCACTGCACCTGCCTGTGACGAGTGCCAATCACCTCGGTGCCGATCAGGTAGTGTCTTTGGACACCCACCTGCACTCGGTCAGGAACGTGATCCCCACGCCATGCCGTACGTCTGTGAGTGGTGGTGCCATACTTCTCCAGGAGTTGGTATGAGACGTTGTACACGAACTCCCGGAATTTCAGCTTCTGGTTTGGGGACATATCCTTCTTTACCAACCACAAGTTGTAGGCGTTGAGCATCGTGATATCAACTAGGTGGAGGAAGAGCTTGTGATACCACTTCACAGTCTTCCTCAGACACTCAACGCCTGACAGCTGACAGTCAGACTTGTCCACCAGGCGCATGTTCTTTGTGTAGTCCACTACCATGTCGGGCTTGTAGATGGTCTTCCTGGTTCTGTAGTGGATTTTGCCAGAATCCACTTGGGCACCTGTGTGGACGGTGGAAAGCAGGTGGACGTCTCGCTTGTCCTTCCACTTCAGGGCTATCACTTTCCCACACTTTTCGAGCTGCTTGTACTTCAGCCCCTTTCGTCGCCTTCTTCGAACATGCCTCTCGCGGTGTTCCTGGGCCAGGTCGTCTTCTGAAGGTGTGTCACTGGAGGAGGCATCTGACAGAGGAATGACATCACCTGTGAACTTGGGCATAAACTTTCTTGTCTTTCTGACAGTCCCACATGACCCCGTTTGGTTGTCATGAAGAAACTGGCAGAGAGCAGGAGAAGTATACCAGTTGTCAGTGTAGATGATGTGGCCTTTGCCCAGGTAAGGTGCCAACATTTTCCTGACGATGGCACCTGACATGCCCATGGGGTCATTGGCAGCGGCTTTCGGGATGTCAATGTCAGTGCCTGTATACACGATCATGTCAAGCACTATTCCAGTTTCGCAGTCACACAAAACGAAGAGCTTGATTCCGAACCTATGCCTTTTCAAGGGGATATACTGTTTGAACACAAGACGTCCTTTGAAGAGCACGAGCGACTCGTCAATCACCAAATTGAGGAAGGGGTAAAAGTATTTCCTAAACCTCTCCAACAACATGGTGAACACAGTCCGAACTTTCCATATCCTGTCAATCCTGTTAGGATTTTCGTTGTCTGCAAAGTGCATAAATCTTAGCAGCAACAAAAATCTGTCACGAGTCATGAACTTATTGAAAGTTGGGGTTGCGATGAGAGGGTCGTGCTTCCAGTAGTGTTGCAACACATGCTTCTTGATCAGAGGCATGAGGAACAACAAGGCAAAGAACGTCATAAATTCTTCAACAGTCGTATCCACCCAGCCTCGTATTCTCGCTTTTGGAGAAAGGACGTCCAATCGACCAAACACCCACCTGTAGTAGGCGTTTGTTTGGGCAACGATGAACGTCATTACCTCAAAATCGAAAAAAGCGAGGAAGAAATCGCTTTCGTTCGCGTGCTCGTCACAGGGCCAGTCGTCAGTTGTACCTGACGACCCAGGATTGAACTGGGGCACGTCAGGTACAAAATTGACCCCGTCAGACCAATCGAACGTAGGCAAGCCAGGGATCGGAATGTCGTCTGCGTCTGCTTCATTGTCTGAAATATCGCTTCCATGGTCGCGATACAGCACATTATCATCATCACCCTCCTCTTCACTGGTCAGACGATAACCTTCCTCGTTTTCGTCGCCGACGTCCGACTCACTCCCACTGTCCACTCCCAAATCCCCCCACCCTTGGTCCCGTGCTTGGTCTTCGTCGTCAAAACCTTGACTGCCAATGTCGTGTAAATCACCATCAAACAGCATGGCGGCATATTTGGATGGTGTCAGAGTTTTCCGGGTAATTTTGCCACGCGAGGGTGTCTGATGGACAGGGACAGCAGGGGCGGCGGTAGGGGCGGCGGCAGAGGCGGCGGCCGAGGCGGCGGCAGGGGCAGCAGTGGTGCGTGGCCTTGATGGGAAGATGATGGTGGTGCCTGTCGCCCTTCTCTCTGTTCCTTGGGCAGGGGCGGCAGGGGCAGCAGGGGCGGCAGGGGCAGCAGGGGCGGCAGCGGCAGCCGGGCCAGGGGCGGCGGCTGGTGGTGGTGGTGGTGGTCGGGGCACTGTGGCTGGCGTACGGGATCTTTTCCCTACGCCCGTGCCTTTAATTTTTCCTGCCCCCGCAGGTTTTGCAGCCCTAGGGCGGCCTCCTGCGTCGCTGGCAGGGGCAGCAGGGGCGGCAGCGGCAGTCGGGCCAGGGGCGGCGGCGGCAGCCGGGCCAGGGGCGGCGGCTGGTGGTGGTGGTGGTGGTGGTAGGGGCACTGTGGCTGGCGTACGGGATCTTTTCCCTACGCCCGTGCCTTTAATTTTTCCTGCCCCCGCAGGTTTTGCAGCCCTAGGGCGGCCTCCTGCATCGCTGGCAGGGGCAGCAGGGGCGGCAGCGGCAGTCGGGCCAGGGGCGGCGGCGGCAGCCGGGCCAGGGGCGGCGGCTGGTGGTGGTGGTGGTGGTGGTAGGGGCACTGTGGCTGGCGTACGGGATCTTTTCCCTACGCCCGTGCCTTTAATTTTTCCTGCCCCCGCAGGTTCTGCAGCCCTAGGGCGACCTCCTGCGTCGCTGGTACCGGTGGCAGGGGTGGCAGGGGTGGCAGTGATGGTAGTGCTGGTGGTAGTGGTTGTTGCAGTGGCCTGGGTCGTGGTGGCAGTGTCACGAAAGATCAATGACCTCTGTGCAATTGCCCTGCTTGCACGTGTTTTCCGTGCTTTGGGTGCTGGTGTTTCGTCCTCCGAGCTGTAGGGCGTGTCGTACAGGTAGCTAGGGTCTTTGGCAGCCACCCTCTGCCTTCCACGGCGGCTAATACCACCAGAAGGAGGGCTGGTTGTGTCATCAGGGAGCGAGCGTGAGGGACGTGTGGGCTCCATGACTAGTGCTTGGTTACTGGCGCGGTGGTGCTTGCTCGAGTGCGGGGAGAGCGTTTCGCGGGGTGGTATCGAGAGTTGACACGTAGTACTATATCCACACCAATTTTCAGCCGTCTGACTATTTACGCGCGGTTTTGGTACGCGTTCAAAAGCGTTACTCCAGAGAGTCTTCCCGCAGTCCGCCGGGGGAACTCTTAAGAGTCTTCCCGCAGCTCCCGGGCTAGTGAAATCAATGAAAGTAATAAATACATGTGGTACTCCAAGGAATCGAACATAGGTACTCGCACCAAAATTCCGCACACTAAGCACTAAGCTATCAAGACCGTTAAAGGTTTATGCACAAGCCTACGATATATTATGTATTCTCGAATACTGCATATTAATCTAGGTATGTACAGTCGGATGTTATACTCTCTAGCCCACTCATAGATATTTGCATATTTTTGTTTTTGTTTTTTATATGTGGATGAGGGAGACAAAAGGCAAAACTGCCTGTGACAAATACCTCCCCCAGAGTTAAAAGAGTGACAGGGCCAAAATCAAGGAACGTTCGAGCCAAAATTTCTGGACACACAGAGTTTGAAACAATTTAAGTCATAGGATGAGGGAAAGATGGATTCAGGAAGAGAATTCCAGAGCTCAGCTGTTGAATAGAAGAATGATTGGGAGTAACGTTTCACTCTTGAGTTGGAGAGTTGTGCATAGTAAGGGTAGGATTGTGCTGCAAGACGGGTACTACATACCCTACGTAGAGGAGGTGGTATGCACGGAGAGAGCTCTGAGGAACACTGATTATTGCAGTATCGATAGAATAGCGAGAGAGATGCAACATTGCGGCGAAAAGAGAGAGAGATTGCAGAGAGTAGGTGAGTGGACGGGAGTAAATGATACGAAAGGCTTTCCATTCTACTTTGTTTAAAAGTGCTGTGTGAGAAGATTCTCCCCACACATGTGAACAATGCTCAATACAAGGACGCACTGTGCCGCTGTACAGAGCAAGAAGCTGAGCAGGGGTAAAGAACCCCTTGAGGCACACCCAGCTTCTGAGAGGCCGCCTTAGCAAGACTGGTATTATGGTCCTTCCAAGAGAGAGCAGAAGACAAAGAGACACCAAGAATACTGAGAAGATGTAGGGTTGATTTCTGTATTGTGGAAGAATAAGGGATAGTCCGCTGGGAGTTCATGGCGGGTAGATAGATGGAGAAATTGGGTTTTGGAAGCATTAAAGGTAACTAGGTTTTCTCTGCCCGAATTGGAAACGGTAGTTAGATCAGAAGATAAGTGTTGTATGGCTTCATTATGTTTGCTTTTGAGGGATTGCTGGCTGGGGCGTTCTGGGAAACTAATTGAATAGTGTAAGGTAGAGTCGTCTGCATATGAATGGATAGGACTGGAGGTACAGTTGAGAAGATCATTTATGAAAATTAGAAAGTAAATAGGAGATAGTACAGATCCCTGAGGAACACCGAAGTTGATAGGATGAGGAAGTGAACTATTGCCGTCCAGAACCGCAGCTATGGAACGATCGGAAAGGAAATTAGAGACAAAGGCACAGATGGAGGAATAAAAACCGAAGGACGGTAGTTTAGAAATTAGAGATTTGTGCCAGACACTATTGAAGGCCTTCGATATGTCTAACGCAATAGAATAGGTCTCACCAAAGTCCCGAAAGGAGGATGACCAACAGTTAGTAAGATATGAAAGAAGATCACCAGTAGAGCGACCCTTAAGGAAGCCATACTGTCGATCTGATAGTAGATCATGAGAAGATAATTGCTTAAAAAATTTGAAAGTAAGTGTAGTTTCAAAAGCCTTAGAGATACAAGAGATGAGAGTAATTGGACGATAGTTGGAAGGTTGAGAGTGGTCAGCCTTCTTTGGGACAGGTTGAATGAGAGCAAACTTCCAGCAAGAAGGGAAGAAGTTAGAGGAGAGACAGAGACGAAAGAGTTTGCCTAGGCAGGGAGTCAGCACGGAAGCACAGTTTTTTAGTACAACTGGAGGAACACCATCCGGACCGTACGCCTTCTTAGTATCAAGCCCAGAGAAGGTAGAAAGTACATCTTTAGAAAAGATTAGGATATTAGGCATAAGTAGGAGAGGGAGGAATAGCACCGGAATCATCCAAGGTGGAGTTTCTAGCGAAGGTTTGAGCGAAGAGTTCAGCTTTGTCAGAGGAAGAAGTGATGGTTGTGCCATCAGAGTGGAAAAGGGGAGGGAAAGACGAGAAACAAAAATTATTGGAGAAGTTTTTGGCTAGATGCCAGAAAGCTTGGGAAGAGCTAGAGTTGGATAGTTCAGTGCATTTATTATTGACGGAAGAGTGTTTGGCAAGTAGAAGAACAGATTTGACTTGATTCCGGGCAGAAACATAGGAAGAATGAGATTCTTGAGTTTTAAGGCATTGGTACCGTTTGAATGCTTCCTCCTTATTGCGGACTGCAGTAGAACAAGCGTGAGTAAACCAAGATTTTTTTGCAGAGAAAGAAGATGGAATGTATGCCTCCATGTTCGATAGGATTACCTCGGTAATACGTTCAGCACTCTCCGAGGGTCCCCAGCCACGGAAGCAAAAATCATTCCATGGGAAATCAAAGAAGTACTGCCGGAGAGCCTCCCAGTCGGCAGCGCCAAAATGCCACAAGCGCCGCCGGCTGGGAGGATTGGGTGGTTGTACAGGAGAGATAGGACAGGTGACAGAGATAAGTTTATGGTCAGAGGAGCCCAAAGGAGAGAAAAGATCGACAGTATAAGAAGAATGGTTAGAAGTTAGAAACAAGTCAAGAATGTTTGGCCGGTCTCCGAAGCGATCCGGGATATGGGTGGGTTGCTGAACTAACTGCTCTAGGTCATTTAGGATAGAAAATACGTAGGCTTGTTCACCAGGTTGGTCATTAGTGTGAGAGGAGAGCCATTGACATTGGTGAACGTCGAAATCTCCTTAGATGGAGATTTCTGAGAAAGGAGAAATGGATAGAATGTGTTCCACTTTAGAGTTTAGATAGTCAAAGAATTTGGGAAAGTCGGTAGAGTTAGGGGAAAGATAGACAGCACAGAAACAGAGGAACAATTCATGCCAGTTTACTGAAGAACTTACAGGATTGACCACTCAATTTAGGAACCGTCCGACCCCGAGGACCTCTATGTATCTTTTTAGCACTATTTGTCTACAGTGGTGTTTGGCTAGTCCATCCACTAACCTGCTTCACCCTTATGTAAGCAGTAACGATTTGTATCAGGTTTACTCCCATAGACAGGTTGCCGACCAAGGCTGATGAGTCCCATCAACCCGGTATCAAATTTGAGGTGGAGATATTGGTTTGTGTGCCAGGGGTTGCTCATACATGCGGATACTAGACATCTCAACACCAGGCGCTCTCACCACACACACAAGACGAGTCATCTCAACACCATGCTATCTCACCACTAGACCTTTTCTTCACCATTCGGTCTCATCACCTCACCAGCTCAATACCAAGCCAATTCGATATCAAGGCATCTCAATACCACACGTTGCCACATCTACTGTCCTGTACAGCGATCACGGGTACCCCCCCCCCCCCCTCTCTCTCTCTCATCTATTCAGTAAAGATAGGGATAAAAATTGCTCTCTACCCACTGTAGGGGAAAGTTCTCAATTATTTTGACATACACGTATTATAATTATATACACTATAAATTATATATATATATATACTGTATATATACAGTATATATATATATATATAATTATATATATATATATATATATATATATATACAGTATATATATATATATATATATATATATATATATATATATATATATATATATATATATATATATATATAATTATACAGTATATATATATATATATATATATATATATATATATAAAATATATATACTGTATTTATATATATACTGTATATATATAGGTAATATAGGTAATTGCTTCAAATTTAAAGACCAAATCCCCGATGTTTTGCGATCGTCAGTGGTGTATCAGTTTAAGTGTAGTGGATGTAATTCCTCTTACATTGGTCAAACCAAACGCCAGGATCACGGAGCATCGAGGAAGGTCTTTAACCCGGCAAGCGCGATAGGCCTCACGGAAGGCTTCCTATAGGGAACGCGATAGGCCTCACGGAAGCAAGACCATAAAAAAAGCTTTCCAAAAAAAAAAAGGGCCTATCAAAAAAAAAAAATTTGTCTCTAGGTGAGATAATTCCCCTCCAGTACTCATCCATGTAAATCTCACCCACCCCCCTCCCCTCCTTCCCCACCTTATTCCCCCCTCCCTCCCCTCCTCAATTATCACCTATTTTCCCTCTTATTATCATCATTTATCGGTTATTTTTCTCTCCCGCGATAATGTAGCACAAGTGGGTTGCAGAAAAGATCGATATGTAACACCCAGACACCAGCCCACACCGCCCCGCTCGTCTCAGTTACCTCACAGACAGCGAGAGAGGAGGGTTGCCTGTAGCTCTCTCTCGCCTGACATTACGACCGGGTGGCCAATATCTTCGTTTTTCACCACCCAAATGCTTTTCCCACTTATTTTAGCACTCTTGAAGGTTCATATATACATCATATATGTAAAATAAAAGCATACCGAAAACAAATAATGGTCTATATTGTAAATATAACGAATTCTGTCAGAATCCAAGGCTAGAAATACACAAATAACTACCCTAGCCCCTAGGTCTATTTAGCGCTTACCGGGTTTTAAGAACGGATTTTCCGTTGTCCAAACCTTCATTCTCTGCTATACGAGACCATTCTGAAGCTTCAAATCACCCAATACACACAAATGATTATAGCATATTGTACACATCTTCTAATGACAGTTCCCGCCTGATAGCCTAGAGCTTATTAACACAACAGTTTCGTCCCGATCTAGGTTCCCAGAAGTCCTCAACACCCTTACTGTGCTTTTGAGATCTATGTTATATGTGGTATGTTATATTTTAGCATTCATAATATTACGATATCTTGTATTTCATTTCACTTACGATATTAGATTTAGATTTAACTCAACACAATGTACACGTATTTCTACGCTTCTCACATAATATAATAATTTTACAGTTTTCGTAAATATAAATATTTTGCGCGGTATATTTGATGTTTAGGCACACATGGTTTCAATTATTTCCCAATTTGTTTTTTATATCTCTTTAACCCCATTTACCCCCTATAGTCCAGTCAATCTACTAGAAATATGGGCTGAACCTTGCACAAATTGCAACATTAATTATTTCACCTGTATTGACTTGTGGAAACCACAAATATAACATATGAAAAGCTCTCAATAATCCGGATAGTGGAAAGTCCTCAAAATAGCATAATTATGTTAATTAGTCCAATCAAAATGTAACTGGACCTGGAAATAATTGCAACATAAATTATTTCACCAGTATTGGCTTCGGGAAACCCCCAAATACAACATATCAAAAGTCCTCATAAATCTGGATAAGGGAAAGTCCTCAAAATTGCATATTGATGTTAATTGCTATCGCCATGAGCCGAAAATTGAACACCAGCATAAATTTACAACCAAGTGTGCTAACCTAATAAAAGTGGGGTCTATACCCATGTTTTCATGGCCAAGGAATCCATTGTACATACAATTAACCTCCCTCGGGTATTACATAATATGGATTATGCAAATCAGCAACAGCAAATGCCCCCCAAAATAGAAAATTTTGTAACCTTGCAACCAATGGTGCAAACTCAGTAAAATAGGTGGCTATACCCATAATTTCAACGCCAGGGAATTCATTGATCATTAGAGTAACCTACCATATGCATTACATAACAAGTATTATGTTAATCAACGGGTGACCAATAATGCAATCTCAGTAAAATAAGTATCTATATCTATGTTTTCAGGGTCAGTGTATTAAAAGGTGAAACCAAAAATACTTACATTCCATTAGACCATAAAACAATTGTCCACATCAGCACTTTAACCCCCAAAAATATATTTACGAAATTAATAGGAACTCAAGTACCATGTTGGCAGTATTGCTTGCTTCACTCAGCAAAGTCCAGTAAGTCGAGGGGGTTTGAAGGATTTGAACAGTTCTATCCTTTACAGTCACAACATGCAGCTGTGTAATCAAGTCCATGTTTCCTGTAGGTGCACTTTATTGTATCACAACAAGTCCTGATTTTGTAACGGAACAAATTTAGATGTTTGGGTATTTGCTGTTGCTGATTTGCATAATCCATATTATGTAATACCCGAGGGAGGTTAATTGTATGTACAGTAGCCCAACTAAGTTTTGCCACAAAATTAGGTACGTGGCACCTGTCTAGTTTGCACTCCCTTCCCAAGCCCGTGTGGTCGTGTCTAGGAGAGACCCGTGGTGTCTAGGCAGGCGCCACCACCTGCGATACCACAGCCAGGTCACACAGACACAGTACTCGCACATGCTGGGCACTACCTATGACAATATTGCTATAATTATTTGTTTGTATCATATTAGAAGGCTCTCTCTCTCTCTCCCTCTGAGGTTAATATCAATCGATTTTCACGCTACACTATTTGTAGATTAATTAGCACACACACACACACACACACACACACACACACACACACACACACACACACCCACCCACACACACACAGAAACGGAAGGCAAAGTTCAGTGTTATAAACCCACATTCTACGCTGATTTCCCTGATAAAACAATGAGGTGTAAATAATTGTGTTCTTTTATCTAATTAACACCCTTTAGATAATACAGGTATGTTATAATCTGCATCATCTTGCAGTGCTGGGTTATACGAGTAGTTGTATTTGACACATCTGCATTAGGTAATATTATTAATGATAACGTGTATTAATATACAGCTAAAGTTCTTACTGTTTATATGAGATACTATTAGAATATAGACTATTATCATTACCGTATCATTATTTTAGAATCTTAATTCGATGAAATTCTGTCTACTATGGAAATATATGGGAGTATAACTAAACATTATTTAGTTTACCGGGTATATAATTTAAGTTCTATTTTACAGAATCACACACACACACACAGTGGTCCGCAGCATATTGGTTAGAGCACTTGGTTCACAGCCAAAAGGACACAGGTTCCATTCCCAGGCGGGAAAGAAACATTTTGGCAATTCTTCTTACACAATGCGTCTCTCTTGAACTAGCAGTATAAATAGGCCTCTGGAATAAGAGGCCACTTACGATGTCCTTTTTAGTGTTGGTGGTCTATTACTAACTGGACGGGTACCATACAGGTCAAACAAACACTCAAATTCCAGATATCGGCAATTGGCTGATTACAGATTACATGCATATCTACAGCCACTCCAACCATGCATTAACACTTCACGCAATATTTTCCCAGGTCGAACTTTTTTCGGCAAACAAAATAAATAAATAAATAACTAAATAAAAACACGTAAAGCTGTAATTATTGGAAACTGAGGTGATCAGAAAATCCTCAATACTCTCTTGCCCACATCACACCTAGTCATCCATTCAGCAAGGCTACTGAACGCGGTAGTAGTGTTGGGATGAGCGAAAGTTGGGTCTCGGAACGTTTACCGGTGGCAAAAAAAGGTGGGAAGAAGGACAACATTATGACAGACCGACATAGAAGTGGAGCTAAGCGGAAACCACGTCATAACAGGACCAAGAAATTACAGCATATGGATAACCATCCATTCTCCAACGCCGAGGTAGCTAAGCAACTTTTGCAATGTCAAACTTCTACAGAAACTATACGCAAGAGATTAAAGGAGATGGGATATAAACATAGATCACCAGCTGTCAAGCCAAAGCTAACCAAGAGGCACACACAAACTAGGCTTGATTTCGCTCGACTATTTGTTGACCAGGGCATTGACTATTGGGCACGAGTTGTTTTGATAATGTCAGACAGGTCCTATAATAGTACCAGGACGATTACAATTGTATCACTTAGCCGAGTTGGCGGGGGTTCTTCAAATAAGAATAAAGGTTGCTTCACTTATATCCGCTCATGGCAGAGTTGTTACGGTGCCTAACTCTCCCAAACATACCTGGAGTGAGGGGGTTCGAATCCTGGTCAAGATACCTCTCTCCCAACCAAGAGTTGTTTTCTCAGACAAGAAAACGTTCAGCTCAACCACGCATGGGTCAAAGAATGCGCTGTTGGAGGCCTAGGAACACATGGCATGCGAGTTAGTCCTAGTTGATATTGTGCATACAATATAATTTAAAATAGTCATCATACATAGTAATACTTGCCATCATATCACTCTTGGCTAATTTCATATTAACCGAACATTATAAAACATCTTAATATCTTTACTCATCCACTAATACCCCTAACTTACTAATTAACTCCTTACTTATATTGTCCAAATACTATTAAGCTAACACGACTTGATAAAATATGCACATTAACCAGTCCTGTCTATACGATCGGTTGTTTACCTGAAAACCAACCACGTTCGGTTTAGTCACTCATCCTAGCCACTTCGCCCGCCACTATCTGTGCAATATAGGATAGATCTGCCTCTATTACTTCCCTCCCCCCTTAGTGAATGCATATAACTTGTTTGCGAATATAATAAATAATACCTTACCTAAACTATCATTGGTGAATAGAGAGACCAGTTTATCATGAGAATCAATAAATATATAATCATTAATCCCATTAGGATTGACTAATTTTGGCAGTTTAATCGGGCTTTTCATTAGAGGGTTTATACAACTTAAGGAGGTTCTGTAGGAATTACTGTATAGGGACACATACTATGTCATATTTACCCTTTGACTTTCATATTCCTTTTCTACTCTGAATAAAAAAAAGTCTCCTTTTCTACTCTGAATTTAATAGTATAATGCTAGTCTGAATAAACTGCCAAAAAACGCGTCCTGATTCCACTAGGCCAACATAAACATTAACATAAACACAAATCATAAAAGAGGGATTTTTTCAGAGGGCTGACTCCATGGGCCCATGGTATAAAGACTAATATTAGTCTTTATACCATGGACTGGCCCATGGTATAAAGACTAATATTAGTCTTTATACCATGGACTGGCCCATTCATGGCGGATCCCATTGACAATCAGCACATCACAGCCATGTGCCTATCTAATTATGTTTCTAAGCTTTCTGTCGTTATTGATCCTACTGTAGCAATCGGTACCCTATTTCACATATCTACCAAACTGTTCCATGCTTATCACAGAGCAACAGTCCGTTTTCTACATCGTCTTTGTAGATCCCACTTACAACTTAAGCATCTGTATCATATCCTCTCTTACTCTACACTTCTAATATATGCAAGCCTAATGTTTTCCCCAGTCCCCTTTCTTTGTATTTCATGATATTCACTACCTCAATAATTGTTTACTTCTGTTAAATGTTCTAACCCATTCTGGCTATCATTCCGTGTCATTTGGCCTTAGTCATCAGGCGTTAGAATATTATTGATGTTCTAATGTTCTATTATTCTGGATTGTTTTGCCATTCTGCTTTGTACCGTAACTTCCAATCAATCTATGGACACTGTACAGCAACATTAAAAACATAATCCATGTGAAGCCTTACTAAGGACGGATGAAGATTTAAAATTACGTTTGTTGTTATTCACGCTTCTACTGTAGATATCTATTTAAAAACTCTGATTTCAAACAATGTTGCATTGTTTTCTTTGGTTTCATATCACGACTGACGATGATTTCCAAATTTTTTGTAATAATTGAGTTACTTAATTCCATGTTATTTAGCCATCTAGATACCACTGATATTGAGTCTTGCCCTTGCCACCACTCAGATTACATAACATAAGAACATAAGAAAATGGGAGTCTGCAGAAAGCCGATTGGCCTAAGCAAGGCAGATCCCTGTCCCACACAACCCCAATTACAAGGCCCAATTATAGGCTCAACACTCTAATACCCTGAGGATCATCTTACCAAAACGGTTAGAGATTAACGTAGGATTACGGGGGTCTGCAGAGCGCTGATTGGCCCAACCCTGCTGATCCCCCTTCACACCCAACCCTTCTCGTCCATATGCTTATCCAATTTTATCTTAAAGCTCCCTATCGTTTTTAATCCCACTATAGCACTTGGTAGTCCATTCCACCCATCTACAACTCTGTTACCAAACCAATATTTGCCTATATCTTTTCTGAAACGAAATTTATCTAATTTGAAACCATTGGTACGAGTTCTTTCGCTATCACTGAGCTTTAGTACATTTGTCATGTCCCCTTTGTTAATCCCACTAACCCACTTGAACACCTCTATCATATCCCCTCTAACTCTGCGTCTCTCTAACGAATGTAAGCCTAATTTCTTCAACCTTTCTTTATACGGAAGATTTCTAATATTATGGATCATTTTTGTCATTCTACGTTGTACTCTCTCCAATGAATCTATGTCCATTCTGTAATAAGGACACCAAAATTGAACAGCATAATCCATATGGGGTCTCACTAATGACAAGTAAAGTTTTAAGATAACATCAGCAGTTCTGTTACTCACACTCCTTGAGATGAACCCGAGAATCTTGTTTGCCTTGTTTCGAACGCTTATACACTGTTGTCTAGGCTTCAAATCATTGCTAACAAACACACCTAGATCTTTCTCACAATTCGAGTTTTCTAATTCCACATTAGCTAGTTTATATTTAACATTTGTATGCATCTTCCCTATCTTTAATACCTTGCATTTGTCAATGTTAAACTTCATCTGCCAATTTACTGACCATTCGTGTAAGGTATCTAGATCCCTTTGGAGGCACTCTATATCTCTATCTGAATCAATTGTTCTCCCCATTTTGGTATCGTCTGCAAATTTACTTATCCTACTAGTTATACCTAAATCAAGGTCATTTATGTATATAACAAACAACAGAGGACCTAATACAGATCCCTGGGGGACACCACTTTTGACTGCTCCCCATTCTGACTTCGTACCATTTATGCTGACTCTCTGCTTCCTACCAATTAGCCATGACCTAATCCATCCCAACAACGCCCCACCTATTCCATGCGCCTCAACCTTTCTCATCAATCTCTCATGGGGGACTCTGTCGAAAGCTTTACTGAAATCTAAATATATTATATCATATGACTTGTCATTATCTACTGCTTCATATACCTCTGAGAAAAAACTAAGCAAATTAGTAAGGCAAGAACGTCCCTGAGTGAATCCATGCTGAGAAGAATTTATTAAATTAAATGTATCTAAGTGGTTTCTAATTTTACTAGCAATAATTGACTCTAGTAGCTTTCCTATGATTGATGTAAGACTAATGGGACGGTAATTGGATGCTATTGATTTGTCACCTTTTTTGAAGATCGGAACTACATTTGCAAGCTTCCAAGCTTCTGGAACTATACCTGTTTCTAATGACTTGTTAAATAGAAATGTTAATGGGTAACTTAACTCATCCCTACATTCTTTTAATACTCTAGCATATACCTCATCAGGACCAGGCGATTTATGAGGTTTCAGTCTGTCAATTTCCTTAAGCACATCATTTCTACTTATAGTAACCGTACTTAACCTATTTTCTATACTATCGCTATATACCTTACGGACTTCTGGAAACTGTGCCAAATTTTCATTAGTGAAAACGGAAAGAAATTGACTATTTAATGTACTGCACATTTCTAAATCATTTTCTGTCATTTCTCCTATCGAAGTTTTAAGGGGACCAATTACATCTCTAACCTTGGATTTATATAGTTGGTAAAAAGCTTTAGGATTATTTTTTGAGTCATTGGCAACCTTAATTTCATAATTTCTTTTTTCTTTCCTAATATCCTTTTTTATCTGTCTTGATAGATTCTGATAGTAAGCAAGTAGGTGAATTTCGCCTTTTCTAATTTTTCTATATATTCCTCTCTTTTGTCCTAGAAGATCTAATAGTCTATTATTCATCCATTTGGGTTGGTTCTGTCTTGATCTAAATTTTCTTTTGGGGATGTATTTATTTTGTGCATTGAATACTGACTTGATAAAATTATCGTATGTATCTACCAAGGTTGACGTCTCTTCCTGACTTAAGATGACAGGTGCCTGAGAAGGGGTACACTCATTTGGACACCTGGATCGACTTAATTTTTTTACCATAGGGTCCGCTGATAGGGCTCTTCTTAACCCACCATAATTGGCTTTTCTAAAGTCAGGTATTAATGTTGTATTCTCTCTGGTATTACCTTTCCATTGTATATTAAAATACACAGAATTGTGGTCACTATTTCCTAGATTGGTGAACACATTATATTTGTTTTCTTCTGAGATAGAGTTGGTGGTTACTGGCTACCCTGGCCTTGAGTAAGGGAGATGTGTAATGGAATCGGACATCACAAGAATGCATTGAGCTATTGAATCTCCTTATGCGGGAGATATATGGTGCGTAATTATTGACGAAACAAATATTGTTAAATTTATATCCTGAACTTTCTGTCGATTTCCCAATGTTCACTAAACTGTATGAATTTATCTACATTAAATATCAACTGACAAGGTATTGCACCATTCGGGTAGTGTATCAAATTGTTTTTGGAGAGCATGAATCGTTATCAGGATCACTAAATCACCTATTTTTAGTGTCATTTGAAAAATTACCAATCTTTTTAGTTAGGCCTAAATCAAGGTCGTTAGTGTAAAAGATGAACAATTGAGGAACTAAAACTGACCATCAGTGTAAGACCCCAACCTTCACTACACCCTAATAATCTGATTGTATAGGCTACTGTTAATGTTAATTTTGTGTTACCTACTAATTAGCCATGGTCTAATTCACGTAATATAGTTCGCCCTATTCCATGAGCTGCTTCTTTAATCAGCAATCTTTCATGTGGATATTTATCGAAAACTTTACTGACATGTCAATATCTTTGAAGGTATTTTTTGTCTGTTTATCGATTCGTATGCTTGGGAAAAGAAAAGGTTAATAGATAGCGAGACACGCAGCCAACACGGCTAAATTCCATTACAAGATTGATGATTAAGCATTTAACAAATGTGACAGCAGCATACTACTCTTAATTTGACGTTTGTAATTTAGTCAGTAGCCAGCCCTTATTCCCACAAGGGGTAGGGAGTATCAACAAGAAACACAGGAAAGCAGGCAACCCAAGAAGCGGCAGGGGAAGAATCCATACCACAGTTCGCACACAAACATTCGGAAATCTCAATCACTTATTAGCCCCCCAAGATGACTGGCTTCACCTCAGATGCTATAAACGTTCGGACAAATTAAGTCTCCTAGTCATTTAGCTGTATACAATTATATGTTATTGAGTAACATCTAATACAGTTGATGGATATCAACGTTTAGGATAACTCATAAAATCTATACCGGGTGTCAGCGAACTTGGAGCTAATCCTGACCGCATAACATCTTATAAAGAACAAAACAAATATATGAGTAGATCAGGAAATAGATGTAAAAATTGACTACCCGTTTCTCAGGCACTTTCTGGGTTAAAGAAAGGCTAAGGATAAGAATTACAGCCAATGTCGCTGACACCAACACCAAGTATAGTGTTAAGGAGGCCGGGGCTCTTATTTAAACAATCACTAACAAGTGTATAATATATTATAAAATAACAATCTATGCAACTTATTATGTTCATTTTAAGTTATGTATACAATGTGGAACTATAAAGTAGTGACGCTTACCATTCTGGTGTGTGTGTGTGTGTGTGCTAATCTACAAAGTTTGTCGCGCGTAAATCTACTTATATTTAGAGAGAGAGAGAGAGAGAGAGAGAGAGAGAGAGAGAGAGAGAGAGAGAGAGAGAGAGAGAGAGAGAGAACCTTCTATTATGATACAAACAAATCATTATAGCAATATTGTCATATGTAGCGCCCAGCGTGTGCGAGTACTGCGTGTCCTGTCTGTAGTAGCGCAGGAGGTGGCGCCTGCCTAGACACCACGGGTCTCTGCTAGACACGACCAAGGTTGTATCTCTTAATATAACCTTGGACACGACCACACTGGCTTGGGACGGGAGTGCAAACTAGACAAGTGCCACATACCTAATATTTTGTCGCAAAAATTAGTTGGGCTACTGTACATTGGATTCCTTGGCCATGTAAACATGGGTATAGACCCCACTTTTATTATGTTAGGACACTTGGTTGTAAAGTTATGCTGGTGTTCAATTTTCGGCTCATGGCGATAGCAATTAACATCAATATGCAATTTTGAGGACTTTCCCTATTCCGGATTTATGAGGACTTTTGATATGTTGTATTTGGGGGTTTCCCGAAGCCAATACTGGTGAAATAATTTATGTTGCAATTATTTCCAGGTCCAGTTACATTTTGATTGGACTAATTAACATAATTATGCTATTTTGAGGACTTTCCACTATCCGGATTATTGAGGACTTTTGATATGTTATATTTGTGGGTTTCCACAAGTCAATACAGGTGAAATAATTAATGTTGCAATTTGGGCCAGGTTCAGTTACAATTTGC
>JBAKBP010006392.1:54276-56776 GCA_037953745.1 Lithodes maja | reverse complement strand
CTATTTCATTCGGCACCGAATATTAACCCTCGTCCAGCGGGGGATTTTGGGCATATTCAGGCCCTCCTGAATGATCAATCAAGTATCTGCATGAAAGGACATTTATTCAGCAATAAACTAGGCGCTACAAGCTTCAAAATGAGATCAGAACGAGCTACGTAGCACTCGTCGTTTTGATGCAGTGGTACCACCAACATGGGAGTTTAGCGTATAGCAGCATATTTTTTCCAGCTACACTCACTACTGGCTGCACTGCCGGCCTCTCGAGAACAGAGGAAGCGTGAGTCTGTGGGCGGCGGTAAGCCCTGGGCGTCGGCCGTGTGGCCTGCTGCGCTCCCGGCCATTTGCACTCGTTTTTAACCCTTTAAAAGCCTTAATAATGCTCCTAACTTGCTGCTTTTTAGATACGGACTTAAGTCGGGCCCCGCTCTTTAAGTGTTAAATAATTTAGGATATGATAGGGGTTACGGTCTTTTCGCTCACATATCTTTTCGCCCACACTATGAATTTGTTCGGTTTACAGTCTTTTCACCCAAAGTCCGTTCGCCCAATATTTGCGGTCTGTTCGCTCAAACGAGAAGGTCCATTCATCCAATCAAAGAAGTTTGTTCGCCCAAATAGGGAAGTCCCTTCGCCCAAATATTGGTATTTTCCCCCCAAAATACAGTCCGTTCGCCCACACCTTGAAGTCTGTTCGCGCACATTTTTTAGTTTGTTATCCAATACTACTTCCAAAGGCTGTATTTGTATTTTGTTTCCAGAGTGATGGTAAAATGTTGTTTATTCATAACAGAATGTTGTGACACACACAAATACTATAATATATATATACCGGTATATATATACATCAGTCTTTATCTATTTACTAATGTATCTATATGTATACTTATTCCACGGCAATAACATTGGTTGTGAAGATTCCAAGTAAACAATTCATTAGTTTACTTTTCTTGCCGTATACATATTTATATTTAATTAAACCTACCAAGTTCCTACATCTTAATGATAAACAAAACCACAAACAGCTAAATATAACGAATTTACGATATACATAATACAAGAACGAAAGTAAGAGGAAGTGGGAGGTATATCATAAATAGGTATTCTATCTGGAGAAGGCTATTGACACCTTAATGACAAAGATTAAAGGTAAAATACATCCCCCTGCCTCAGCGGATTAGTCCATACTCCCTCTCCCAAACCCCCACACTACCCTCTCTCTCTCTCTCTCTATATATATATATATATATATACCGGTATATATACCGGTATATATTATATATATATATATATATATATATACTGTATATATATATAATATTATATATATATATATATATATATATATATATATATATATATATATATAATATAAGAACATATGAAAACGGGAGTCTGCAGAGAGCCGATTGGATTACACACGGCAGATCCCTTTCACACCCAACCCATCTCGTCCAGATACCTATCTAATTTTATCCTAAAGCTCTCTATCGTTCTTGATCCCACCATGCTGTATATACTGTACAACTCTATTACCAAACCAATATTTGCCTATATATTTTCTCAAACGAAATATATCTAATTTGAAACCATTTGTTCGAGTTCTTTCGCTATCACTGAGCTTCAGTACATCTTTCATGTCCCTTTTATTAACCCCATAAACCAACTTGAACACCTCTATCATATCCCCTGTAACTCGGTGTTTCTCTAACGAATGTAAGCCTAATGTCTTCAATCTTTTCTGTCATTCTTCGTTGTACTCTCTCCAAGGAATCTATGTCAATTCTGTAATAGGGACACCAACATTTAACAGCATAATCCATATGTGATCTTACTAACGCTAGATAGTTTTAAGATTACGTCTTCTGTTTTATTACTCACACTTCTAGATATAAATCTGAGAACTCTATTTTCCATATTTCGAGCAGTAATGCTTTGATTTCTAGGTTTCAAATCATAGTTAATGATGACTCCCAAATTTTTGTCATTAGCCGAGTTATTTTAATTCACGTTAACTTATATACATCCTACATTTTAAATCGATTTCCCAAATTTTACTACACTGCATTTATCTACACTGAACTTCATCTGTCAATTTACTGCCCACTCGTGAAGTGTATCCAGATCTCTTTGGAGAGCCTGAATATCATGATCAGAATTGATCACTTCCTATTTTAGTGTAATCTGCAAATTTACTGATATTGCTAGTTATTCCTACATCAAGGCTGTTAATATGTATGATGAACACCAGAAGGCCTAACATCATCAGAGTTGGGTCGATTAACTGTAAATTTACTTGAGATAAGGGGTTGGAAAACAATGAGCCAAAGCATCTCCAGAACCTGCTCCTGTATAAAGAAGAGCCCCCAACATCAACCTGTAGAATTGCTACCATTATAACCACAAGAAAAGAAAAGAAGAAGAGTACCTATAAACAAGAAATCAGTCTACCTCAGTGCCCCCTACCACCACCGAGAGGTAAACCAAAGCCTACTACCTG
>JBAKBP010006392.1:0-54076 GCA_037953745.1 Lithodes maja | reverse complement strand
CTTGATCCCACTTTGCTGTATATACATCTCTATTACCAAACCAATATTTGCCAATATCTTTTCTCAAACGAAATTTATCTAATTTGAAACCATTTGTTCGAGTTCTTTCGCTATACTATCACTGAGCTTCAGTACATCCTTCATGTCCCTTTTGTTAACCCCACTAACCTAATTTCTTCAACATCTCTTCATATGGAAGATCTCTAATGTTATGGATAATTTTTGCTATTCTTCGTTGTACTCTCTCCAAGGAATCTATGTCAGCTCTGTAATAGGAACACCAAAATTGAACAGCATAATCCATGTGATCTTACTAAGGCTAGATAGTTTTAAGATTACGTCTACTGTTTTATTACTCACACTTCTAGATATAAATCCGAGAACTGTATTTGCTACATTTCGAGCAGTAATGCATTGATTTCTAAGTTTCAAATCATAGTTCAGGATGACTCCCAAATCTTTGTCATTATCTGAGTTTTTTCAATTCACATTATCTAATCTATATCCTGCATTTTCAATCGATTTCCCAAATTTTACTACACTGCATTTATCTACACTGAACTTCATCTGTCAATTACTGCCCATTCGTGAAGTGTATCCAGATCTCTTTGGAGAGCCTGAATATCATGATGAGAATCTATCACTTCCTATTTTAGTGTAATCTGCAAATTTACTGATATTGCTAGTTATTCCTACATGAAGGCTGTTAATATGTATGATGAACAGCAGAAGACCTAACATCATTACCAAACACTTCCACTACTATAAAACATATTCATACAAATTATAAGAAACATACTGATATGCATATAATTATATTAAAAATAAGGATGGCAAGAATTTGGAAGTATATATATATATATATATATATCAGAGTTGGGTCGATTAATTGTAAATTTAATAGTTAAGTTAATTTCAGAAATTAAGTTAATCAATTTACTTTACTCTATATTTCATGTTTTAAGCTCTCCAAGTTTGGCTTTCATCTTCTTTTGTATTTATTAGTGCCCATTATTTACCTTGTGATGACCAACATATATTTTGAATATTTAAACATACACGATAAATACGGCAGATAATCTATCACGATTTTTTTTTTTATACTACAGATCTACAGTATGTTGTTTGGAAAACAACAAAATATATCAATACGGATCGTCATATACTCGTATTTCACACTCTTATTGCTTGTTAACTGGCCAAGAGAATAACCATGAAGGACCGTGGTTATTTAATAATATACATGAATGTGAAGATTATTGAGCATTCAAATATAAAAAGAATAAAACAATATATTTCGTGCGTGATAATACTTTTGAAAGAATTTTGAGATTTATAATACACATAAACACAAGAAAATGGGTGTCTGCAGAAAGCTGATTGGCCCAAACAAGGCAGATCCCTCTCACACCCAACCACAATTACAAGGCCTAATTATAGGCCCAGCTCACTAATACCATGAGGACCGACCTCACCAAAACGGTAAGAAAACGGGGGTTTGCAGAGCGCCGATTGACTCACACCCGGAAGATCCCCCTCACACCCAACCCATCTCGTCCATATGCCTATCTAATTTCATCTTAAAGCTCTCTATCGTTCTTGATCCCACTATATGACTTGGTAGCCTATTCCACCTATCTACAACTATGTTACCAAACAAACATTTGCCTATATCTTTCGTCAAAATTGAACAGCATAATTTGTATGGGGTCTCACTAATTACAAGTAAAGTTTTAAAATATATGTTTGCCTTGTTACGAACGTTTATACACTGTTTTCTGGTGAGAGATATATTCACAATGCCGTGAATCCTGGATGGAGAATTAAACCCACCTGGTAGTACAATGTGTTTATGTCATAATACACACATTATACTACCATGTGGGTTTAATTCTCCACTGTTTTCTAGGTTTCAAGTCAAACACACAAACAAACAAACACCCCTAGATCTTTCTCACAGTCTGAGTTTTCAAAAAGTAATTGATATCAAATTAAAACTGGAATTGGTGTACTATATAATAAATAATCGGTATTCTTCAGAACTTTCTCAGCCTATACCGCCTCCCGACAAGGTGGCACCCGGCCTTCAATACATTCCCACCTCTATTCGGTCCAACTCTAACCCAAGAGTGAACAGTGTTCCCAGCCTTTCTTCCCCTGAACAAGTAAACTCTGGAACTCGCTTCCTCTATGTATCTTTCCCTCATCCAATGACTTTAACTGCTTCAAGCTTTGTGTGTCCAGACATTTTTACTCTTAACATTCTGTAGCTTGACTTTTGCTCTCTATTACTCTATCAGCGGGAACACTTTTACTGGCAGCTTTGCCTTTGGTCTCCATCAAACACATAGGGAAAAAGATAGTCTGTGTGGTATGTGGTCCACATTAATTACAAACGTATAATGATGGTATATATACTATCTTTCTGGTACCGATATTAAAATTGACATATTTTTAATTTAGTAATAGTTTAATTGTCACTTGTACTTTAACGCATTTAGGCCAAAATATTTAATACGGGATGCTTTTTCTGAACTTACTAAAAGTGGTCTAGTGTTCTCCAAAATCAAAACATCTTAATATACTTTTGCATGAGACACATGGCTTAGTTTTATTCCTCTTGCCTACGAGACATGTTTTGTAATCTAAACAAGATCGGCTGAATTCAGCAATAGTATAATAAAAATATCATCATTCATACTGGAAGCGTTAAATTGATATTCCAGATGCGGCAGACATGATATACCGCAGCCTACTGTATACTGTATACGTGATTTTGTTTCTCTCTTTTCTTGAATATTCACAAAACTACTAGCTATAAAATGTCCGCATTCTCTGCCTTTTTAACTTCTGCTTAGCATTGTCGTCTGTGTGTGTGTGTGTCCATAACTCATTGTGAGGTGTGAAGAACCTCACCTGAGGTTTGAGTCATACGCGTACACAAAAAACAAAAACAAAATACCTTACTTTAGGTCCGAGTCACATGAATACTTTTTCTGACGACGTTTGATTGACATCTTTATTCATGGCATTATATTGGGACTCATCATCGGTATCGGCATCATTACTAACCTTAGATAGCTATAGATAGCTTGATTCCTATGAATATATATTTCAGAAACTCCCAGACCACAGTTAATGAGACAAGCAGCTGGGAAAAAAAGGACCGTGTGAAGCCTTCTTAATTTTACTACCGACTCCACCCCCAACGTCCATATCTACTGTCCTACTATTCCTACTTTTATATAAGAACATAAGAGTACGGAAATCAGCAGAGGGTCTTATCGGCCCAGACGATGCAGATCCCTTTCACACCCAACCAATATAATTCATATGACTATCCAAATTACGTTTGCAATTTTCCACCGTTTCTGAGCTGCAAATCTATCTTTGCAGTTACTTAAACAAATATTTAACTATGGTTGTTTTGTCATTCTACGTAGGATTGCCTCTAGAGAGTCTGTATCCATTCTATAATAAGGGCAACACAATTGAAGCAGGATTATCCATATGAGGTCTCACTAATGACAAGTAAAGTTTGAAGGCTACATCAACAGTTCTGTATCACACTATAGATGCAACCGAGAATCCTGTTTGATTTGTTACGAACGCTTATACATTGTTTTCTAGGTTTCAGATCATTGCCTACAAACACTATCAGATCTTTCTCACAGTCTGAGTTTTCTAATTTTTTGCAATCAAATGAATAGGCCAACAATCAATAATACATTCATATCGAAATATATCATATTACCATACTCTCTCTCTCTTTCACTCACTCTCTCTCTCTCTTCCACCCCAAGAGAGAGAGAGCGGTAATATATTCACAGGTTTAGTATTCCAACCATAGGATTAGAGTGTAAATTAGCATGTGATTTTAAAATTTACTTCCTTATAGCTCAGTTCTCCCAGACTCCCATCACACACTAGGAAATATGAAAGAGGAAAATTAATCGGAAAATAATTGAAGTTACCCGATTAATTTGAAGATATTTCACCTAGGTTAAGTTAACTATTTTTGTTATAAATTAACTTATAGTTAAGGTAAAAGATAACTATATTACATGACCCAACTCTGTATATATATATGTATATATACAGTATATGTTTATTGTGAAATTCGGCTGCCCTAAGCATGACAATAAACAATTTGCCATGCTTAGGGCAGCCGGATTTCGATTAAAAGACAGGCTGTCCCCCCGTCAGAGTCGAGTTGGGAGGGAATACAGATAGAAGTATCAAATTCCTTCTTTTAACTCTCGTGGTGGTGTAGGTGACTGGACCTCCTGCCTGTACGGTTCGAAGCTTAGCCCTGTCAGCTATATATATATATATATATATATATATATAAGTAAAACGCATACATACAAACACATACATAATTATATACACATTCAATCATATAAATTTACATCAATATTCAGTTACGGGCAGACACAATTTAATCGTAAACTTGAAAACAAAATGTAATTTGAAGCATTGAGAAGCCAGTTAAGAGCGTGGGCTAACCCACTTCAAAGTGTGGGCGAGCGGACCTCACAGGGTGGGCAAACGGACTATATTGTTTGGGCGAATGGACTTGGTTTGGGTGAATGGACTCCATTGCTTGGGCGACCGGACCTCATTGTTTGGGCGAAAGGACTCCTACTTTGGACTGTGACGTTAACCACTCCGTTAGAACCGCATGGCTTGTCCTACAGTGACTCGCTAGGATCGCCAGGGCAGTGGATGGGGCTACAGTTTGTGTATTAGAGTGTGCTTTATTTCATATGAAAGTTCGTGTCATGGGCAGTCCAGAAAGGCTCTTTGTTTTCACCCATGTCAAGGCTTTATATATTTAATTGTAAAGTTATTATGTTTTATCATTAACTAGTAATGATGGGATCTGGGAGAGAGAGAGAGAGAGAGTAGAACAGAGTGAGAGGGAGCGCGCAGTGTTTTTGTCCCGCTCGATGACGTCACGGCTGGCTGCCTCGTGGGGGTTGGCTGAGAGAGGTCCTTACCATGCTGCTAGCTCCCTTGCTAGTGGCTAGAGGACTTGTAACCGCTTTTTTCCCACGCGCCTCGAGCTAGTGCGAGTATATATACAGTTCCTCGCCACTCTCTCCCTCAGATCTGGTTTCTAGAACGCATCCATCTTTTTTCCTTGCTACCTGTCCCCCGTTCCGCACCTGAGAATCTTTTCCTCTGCCTACCTCTCTCTTTTTCATATCTTTCACCACCTTTTTATTAATATTATACCCCTCTGGTTAACTCTGCAAAATCAGCTTCATGCTGGCCAGTTGTATTGTGCGTTAAGGTCTGATATAACCCATGTATGTTAGTTGTTAAGATAAGTGGATCACGAAGCATTGGTTGGCTTTCATATTGCCGCTTCCTTTAATTATTAGTGTTCTGCTGGATTAGATAATGCTAGACTAGGAGTCTGATATTATAAGGTATTGTTTCCTATGAGTGCTGGCTTTAGTTAAAAGCTGCACGACATACCTGAGAACTGGAGTTGATTGAGTAAATTCTAGTCTGTGTGCCATTGAGAGTAGAGCATGCACGAATGAGGGCTTTTTGCCTATACCATTCTGCACTGTTCTAAGCTCGTTTGTCTTTGAGGTACGCCAGGAGAACGCTTAATACTTCGGTATTAAGGTTTCTCAAGAGAGCTACCCTTCCCTATAATGTAATATTTGACGCACAGACTTGAGATTTGCACTAGGCTATACAGCATGCCATTTGCACCAGTATCTCGTATCATTGACTCTAGCTAGACTTTATCAATCATAGTAGACATTAAGTATATTAAACCAAGTACTCTTTTTATGTATACCCGTTTATGATTACACAAGCATTTCGCAGCCTAGTTTGATGTATTGAGACACAAACGACTTAGGCTCTTTTTGTTGATAGGAATACTGCATTGTCGTGGCGATTATTATTATTGTTGTAGTGTTTAGGATATTCTTGGCTCCGACGGCATTATATATTCTGCCTTTTTGTGTGCATAGCCTGCACGAGCATTGTTCCGCTGTCTGCCTTTTTGGGTTCCATTTCCGATACAAGCATCTTTATAGCATCTAACATTTAAAGAAGATTCCTTGTTAGTGTTGAAGGACTTTAGTGCACTTTCTTTCATGCAGGAGTGCCTGACATTTATTGATTAAAGTAACGTAAGCTGTAACTTCTCTTACCACCTTACTTTGCATACCATAACCAAGCACCTTCGGTTATAGGTAGTAATAGGCTGTTTTCACATAACATTAAGCCTAGAGTAGACGCACATTTATTGAGAGTTTGATAGCCTATTATTGCATATAGAACTCTGTAGAGTATTTGTGTTCTTTGTTCACTGGGAATATACATCAGAGGTTGGATCTAGCGCTTTCCGTTGTAGCATTTATGCCATTACTAGTCCAATGAATAAGAGCCCTGATATATTTAAACCCCAGTCGTAACAAATGGCGACCTTACCTAGGATTTGGTGAACCTACATTTATTAGCAGGGAACATTTGTTGTTTTGGGGAATATTTTGCGGGGATCAGCAAGAATAATTTTTTTTTGCAACATAGTATAGCCCTTGAGTATTTCCAAGAATTTTTGTGTGTATATTGAGGTATAAGAGTTTGCGGTGCTTCTTTTCTGAATATTGAGGTGGGAAATTTTTTGAGAGCATCATGTCTTATACCGGATCAGAGGAGAATGGAGACACAGTACGTCATGTCGAAACGGAGGAACAGCAGCATGATGAAATGGTTAATCAGGTGAACTGTGAGGAGGATGCTAGGATATTTTTGCAATGGCCTGTTACTGCCGAGCGGTTGGAGGGTATGAATCGGTACGGTCTTCAATGCCTGGCCACAGCTATCGGTCATGCGGTTACTAGCAGCATGACCAGGGATAACTTGATAACGTGTGTACTGGGCAGGGTGACTGGTGAGCGAGATGGGTTGAGCCCTTCGGCCATGCTTCCCCTACACTCGACTCCCAGCCATCCCAGTAGTTTGCCGACCCCGGGTACGCTTCCGCAGTTGGGTGGTGACTGGCAGGGTGGGTTGCCCCTGGGGGGACCACCGGTTATTTCAAACATTGTAGCACCTTCACCTCCTCAAGGGTTAACTCCAGAATTATTGCTTCAGCTCGAATTAGCTAAGATCGAAGAGAGGAAGGCTATCAGGGCAGGTGAGCAGCAAATAGAATTAGCCAAGATAGAAGAGAGAGCCAAGATAGAAGAGAGAAAAAGTCACCAGCACATAGAGCTAGCAAAAATCCAAGCTGATGTAG
This sequence comes from Lithodes maja, assembly GCA_037953745.1. NCBI lineage: Eukaryota > Metazoa > Arthropoda > Malacostraca > Decapoda > Lithodidae > Lithodes > Lithodes maja. Next base: position 46,803 of record JBAKBP010006392.1, on the reverse strand, counting down.
AGTCGACTAGGTACTGTGCCGACATGGATGTAGAGAAGTCGCGAGTAGAGACAACGGGACAGCGACTTGGGGCTGGTAACCGTGTTCATGAGCAGTCTCTCTCGCACTTATTGAAACTGGTTCCGGTGTTTGATGAGAGTGGTGTAACAGAATTGTTCACACGCTTTGAGAAGAAGTGCCAGGAACACCAGTGGCCAGAGAATAAATGGGCAGCACTTGTATCCTCTAGATTAATAGGCAAGGGTCTTAAAGCCTACGATGCATTACCTTTGGAGTTATGTATTGTGTACGAGGATCCCAAGGAGGCTGTCCTGAGGGCTTACGAACTGCAACCAGAAACGTACCGTTTGAAGTTCCGGGGTGTAACTAAGGGAAGAGATAGCACCTTTTTGGAACACGCCCGGGACTTGTCCGATGCTATGGGGAACTGGCTCCGATCTGAGAAGGTAACAACGTTTGATGGAGTTAAGCAGTTAATGATGTTGGAGCAGTTCTTTAAGAGCACGGGCGGTGATCTAACTTTGAACTTAAAGGAGAAAAACCCAAGAACTCTAGTCGAAGCAGCAGAAATGGCTGATCGACGGCTGTTGTTGATTCGGGGTTGCGGGTCCTCACAGAAGTACGATGTAAGTGCTAAGGACCGTTATCCTCCCCCTCCCCGGAACAATCACATTTAAACAGAAGAGCCATGAAACTAAAACTGAATCCAAACCTTACACCACACCGTATGTGAAAAGTCAGGGGCCTTTTACATCACAGTATAAGCCGAAACCGAAATTTATGTGTTTTAGTTGCCACCAGGAGGGTCATAAGGCAAATGAGTGCCCTAGTCGACCTCCTCCGGCAGCCGTGTCTTTTGCTCATGGCATTGGAGTGTTCAAGAGGACATCGGAGTTTGTTAGAGGCATTTCTTCCGAGGTAAATACACTGCCAGTGCAGAAGGATCCGGAAGGCTTCTTCCCTGTCCGTGATGCCTTTAGTGACCACAGGGGACTCGGTTGTGTGGAGTGGGGGGGTAGAAGACATGAGGTGAGAATTTTGCGTGACACTGGGGCATCGCAAACACTGTTGAGAAATTTCACTGGTAAACCTGTCAATACGGCGCGGGTGGTTGTGGTTCAGGGAGTTAATGCGACAAGGTCATACCCGCTTGTAAGAATGAAGGTGGAAGTTGATGGTGTGACTCGGGACCTGGATGTAGGAATTGTGGAGAAGTTACCTGTTGGGGGCGTCGACCTCCTTCCGGCAACGACTTTGCCGGACCTACTTCTGAGGCTCCACCCTTGGTCGTTGCCGAGAAGCCGGCCGACGTGAGTAGGGAGGAGCAGGAGTGGGTTGAGAAGTGTCCGGTACAGCCTATGGCGTGTGTTGTCACCGGAGATCTTGCATCCAGGGAGTCACATTCTGGTCAACAGTCTTTAGATCAGCGGAGGAAGGGTACCGAGAAGGGGTTGAAAGTTGATGCGGTTGAGAGTTTAGTGTCAACGGACCTTCTCGGGGACTCAGTATTAGGACCAAATATCGAGTCTGAAGAAGACCCAGTAACTGTTGTGGAAAAGGCAGAGGATGGGCTTAAAAAGACGAAAGAGTTGAAGGAGGACAGTGATGCACAGTCGGGAGTTGTAGCAACAAGGTACCCTGACGCGTACCCTATGAGAAATGGGTCGGCGAAGACGGTGGTCCGAAGCTTGCTAGTGTATTTTTCCCGGTATGGTTACCCACAGGGGATTCAGTCAGTCCAGGGACCCAACTTCACTTCTAGCCTCTTTGTTCAAGCAATGCCGCAGCATGAGATTGTTGGGGTGGTGTCATCTGCGTATCATCCGGAGAGCCAGGGTGTGTTAGAGCGATGGCACTTAGCCTTGAAATCTGTGCTTCGTTGTTGTTGCTTTGAGAGTGGGAAGGATTGGGATCTTGGCCTGCCATGTGTTTTGTTTGCTATGCGGGAGGTACCCGGGGAGAGTTTGGGATTCAGCCCTAATGAGCTCGTCTTTGGACACCGTGTCAGAGGGCCTCTCCATATGGTTGAAGAAGTATGGGAGGGCGCAGAAAAACCTTGTTCTATGCTCAAGGGTGTCCTCAACAGTCGAAAACGGATGTTGCGCAGTCTGGAGTTGGCTGGCTGTAATTTGACTAGCTCTCAGGCCCTCAGGAAGGACAGGTACGACCTCAAGGTTGAACTCGGGGAGTTTCACGTGGGTCAGGAGGTGTTGATTCTACTGCCCCTTGTAGGTCACCCCTTATCCGCGAAGTACGCTGGTCCTTATAGGGTGGTGGAGGAGCTATCAGACCTGGATTACTTGGTAGCCACTCCAGACAGACGGAAGCGCAATCAGTTTTGTCATGTTAATCCCATGAAGGAGTATGGGAGGCACCCCCCTGAGCCTCTCACTGTGCCTGTGATGACGTTTAGCAGTCAAGGTGGAGAAGGAGAACGGGACAGTCAAGCTCAGGTGGAGGATAACTGGAAGGATAAGAAGTTCAAATGGGCGCCTGAGTGTGAGAAGGTGTTTAGAGAAGTAAAACACCTGTTGTGCACTTACCCGATCCTCAGGGCCCCTGACTTTAGCCTACCTTTCCAACTAGCAATGGAGGCTAGTGGTGTGGGGGCTGATGCCGTCCTTGTGGAAAAGGACGGTGATGGGATGGAACATCCTGTTAGTTTCTGCTCGGAGAAGTACAATTCGGCCCAGGGGAGCTGCTCTGTTGTCGAGGAGGAGCTGCTGGCGGTTGTGCTTGCGCTGGGGCATTTCGAGGTCTATGTTCCAGCCTATGGTCCGGTCGTTGTAGTTTACCCAGATCATCACCCTCTCCAGTTCTTGGACCAGTTTCACAATCGGAATATGAGGCTGACCAGGTGGTCACTAAGGTTATTGGTATATAACCTGGACATACGCCATATTGCCGGTTGTGACAACGTGGTTGCAGATGGTCGTTCAAGGGTATATGATCCTGGGTAGATTGACACACGGGTAGCCTCCTGCTTTAGTTTGAATAGTATTTTGCGCTTGGTGCTTGTTGGCTCGCGGTTGTAGCCCAGCGTATTGGGTCGTAAAGCAGGAGTTGAGCATTTGGTATAGAAGAAAAAACTAGGCTTGCCCCTATAGTGCAGCCGAAATAAACAAATTATAAACATAAAAATCAAATAAAAACTCTTTCTTTGATAGTTGAATTTTTTTAGTATGTTATAGCAGAAATTCTGAGTTGCACTCCTCTCAGAATGCTGGGCTAGAGAAACTCGCTCTTGAGGAGCGTAACTACATATAATTTAACCTATGGTGTTGGGGAGGGTTATAATTTTGAGAACAAAAAATTTGTTGAAGAACTGTGCCAGATATTTTACTGCCGCTGGGTGATGGGAAGTGGAGATATAGCATGGTTCTAACCATCAGATTTTTGTGAGCCTTGGGGCCTCTGAGAAAAATCTTGGGGGGGGTGTGACGTTAACCACTCCGTTAGAACCGCATGGCTTGTCCTACAGTGACTCGCTAGGATCGCCAGGGCAGTGGATGGGGCTACAGTTTATGTATTAGAGTGTGCTTTATTTCATATGAAAGCTCGTGTCATGGGCAGTCCAGAAAGGCTCTTTGTTTTCACCCATGTCAAGGCTTTATATATTTAATTGTAAAGTATATGTTTTATCATTAACTAGTAATGATGGGATCTGGGAGAGAGAGAGAGAGTAGAACAGAGTGAGAGGGAGCGCGCAGTGTTTTTGTCCCGCTCGATGACGTCACGGCTGGCTGCCTCGTGGGGGTTGGCTGAGAGAGGTCCTTACCATGCTGCTAGCTCCCTTGCTAGTGGCTAGAGGACTTGTAACCGCTTTTTTCCCACGCGCCTCGAGCTAGTGCGAGTATATATACAGTTCCTCGCCACTCTCTCCCTCAGATCTGGTTTCTAGAACGCATCCATCTTTTTTCCTTGCTACCTGTCCCCCGTTCCGCACCTGAGAATCTTTTCCTCTGCCTACCTCTCTCTTTTTCATATCTTTCACCACCTTTTTATTAATATTATACCCCCTCTGGTTAACTCTGCAAAATCAGCTTCATGCTGGCCAGTTGTATTGTGCGTTAAGGTCTGATATAACCCATGTATGTTAGTTGTTAAGATAAGTGGATCACGAAGCATTGGTTGGCTTTCATATTGCCGCTTCCTTTAATTATTAGTGTTCTGCTGGATTAGATAATGCTAGACTAGGAGTCTGATATTATAAGGTATTGTTTCCTATGAGTGCTGGCTTTAGTTAAAAGCTGCACGACATACCTGAGAACTGGAGTTGATTGAGTAAATTCTAGTCTGTGTGCCATTGAGAGTAGAGCATGCACGAATGAGGGCTTTTTGCCTATACCATTCTGCACTGTTCTAAGCTCGTTGTTTGTCTTTGAGGTACGCCAGGAGAACGCTTAATACTTCGGTATTAAGGTTTCTCAAGAGAGCTACCCTTCCCTATAACATAATAATTATTTGACGCACAGACTTGAGATTTGCACTAGGCTATGCAGCATGCCATGCGCACCAGTATCTCGTATCATTGACTCTAGCTAGACTTTATCAATCATAGTAGACATTAAGTATATTAAACCAAGTACTCTTTTTATGTATACCCGTTTATGATTACACAAGCATTTTGCAGCCTAGTTTGATGTATTGAGACACAAACGACTTAGGCTCTTTTTGTTGATAGGAATACTGCATTGTCGTGGCGATTATTATTATTGTTGTAGTGTTTAGGATATTCTTGGCTCCGACGGCATTATATATTCTGCCTTTTTGTGTGCATAGCCTGCACGAGCATTGTTCCGCTGCCTGCCTTTTTGGGTTCCATTTCCGATACGAGCATCTTTATAGCATCTAACATTTAAAGAAGATTCCTTGTTAGTGTTGAAGGACTTTTGTGCACTTTCTTTCATGCAGGAGTGCCTGACATTTATTGATTAAAGTAACGTAAGCTGTAACTTTTCTTACCACCTTACTTTGCATACCATAACCAAGCACCTTCGGTTATAGGTAGTAATAGGCTGTTTTCACATAACATTAAGCCTAGAGTAGACGCACATTTATTGAGAGTTTGATAGCCTATTATTGCATATAGAACTCTGTAGAGTATTTGTGTTCTTTGTTCACTGGGAATATACATCAGAGGTTGGATCTAGCGCTTTCCGTTGTAGCATTTATGCCATTACTAGTCCAATGAATAAGAGCCCTGATATATTTAAACCCCAGTCGTAACAGGACGAATAGACTCGTGGGCGAAAAGACCGTAAATCCGCTGTACACGTGGTTTGATTTATTTATGTCATTATTTTTAATTGTTGGGTTCTTAGATTCAGAAAATTATAACTTTTAGTTGAATGTCAATATACTGTACAGTATATGATGTTTTAGTATGGAAATGGTAAAAATCTATCTATCTCTGTATTGCCTGACGCCGTGATCCCCGAAGGTGTGGCCACGAACGAAATGCCCCCATACACCTATGTCCCCAGTTAGTCGACGCTCCACTTCCCAACCAGCACCGCCTTCATTCATATACTTTTTCACTCCATCCTTCCACCTCTCTTGGTTTACCTCTCCCTCTCTGTCCTTCCACCTCGCTCTCGTACACCCTCTTAGTCATTCTCTCGCTTCCATACGTTCCATATGGCCGAACCATCTCAAGGTGTTCCTTTTCACACTTTCCAGCAGATCTACCTCCAAACTACACCTCTTTCTTACTTACTCATTCGTCTGCCTATCCCTACATGTAACTCTGCACGCACTTCTCAAGTAACTCATTTCCATCCCTCTCACTTTTGGTCTGAGTCTGTCAACCAACGTCCATACAGCTCCGCCGAACCCCCTCATGCCTTCCCATCACCTCGCCTGATATATATATATATATATATATATATATATATATATATATATATATATATATATATATATATTATATTATATATATGTGTGTGTGTGTGTGTGTGAAAGATGATTGCTGGGATATCCCAGGTATGTATTTCTTTTTTTATCTGATAGCTAGCTAATGAGAAATACGATTTGTATCGCTTTCTGCTTAATCTTAGTGACTTCCTCTCGCAGCAAAATTATGTTCAGTGACACATAATAGTTCTACTATACCTAGCTGGTGGCCCTAAAGCCGCTTTCTCGAAAGAGTCACTCAACATATGTTGAATCTTAAGTCTTTATATTGCATTCCTAATATTGATTAAAAAAAACCACAATGAGATATTATAACATTTATTTAATAATAATCAAGTATTTCTCAGTTGACCACTTACAATATACAACAAGGAAATACTCCATGCTTCAAAATGTTTACCCCACAAGCGAAATACAGAAAATTAACTAATCAAGAAGAACGAAGGAAGAGACTTGAGTAAGTAAACCGCCACACCTGACAACATGACACCAACCACGCATGAGAGCACTTCCGGTAGCATCATGAGAACAGAGGCAGACCACACTCCCACGCTATCCTGACTATTGCTGCCATCTTGCTTCTAGTACACACTCCACTGATGTTGCCGCAAAATTCAAGACCACCTCAGCTCACCTAGCAGATGACAGCTTAGTGCAGCAGCCAAACCTCCCCGGCTTGCATACGCCAGAACCTTCCAAGCAAAACGTGTGGCAGGTGTAACACACTACTGTACAGTAGAGAACGACATGTCTACCAGAAAGATCGATCTCTAGGGAAAGATAGATTCAGGGAGATATAAGAAATTCTGGAAGGTACCACACTACAGATTATGTGTGTCTGTCACTCCGTATCTTAGTTCTGCTAATTCGTATTGATATCTGATTATGTTTCCTGGGTTTGAAACACGCATGCAGAACTAGTCTCTAGCAACACTCAACGTGATTTTGACATGTCGGTGGTTTTAAAATATAGCAATGGTGTATTGAATAAGCGGTCAAGTGTATTTACCGTAAGTATGATGACAAACCTCTCCGTCACATAAAGCACTTTGAGATTCAAATAATACCATTGCTGCAGTCAAATGCTATTGCTCCACTAAATACACTACCATGCCGTTATTATGTCTCCCAAGCCATTTATAACACACATGAAGAATGTTTTTAAGTTTTATTGAATTTATCATCTTATACAAGACATTTCCTATTAATAAGTCTTACATGTATACAAGAGCAATGCTGATAAAAATCAAAGCAGCCAAAATGATGTGTAAGCTCACAACTGTAATGGTCTAAAAAAACACTACATGATTAATCGGGTATTCATGAACAGAAAAAAAAAATAGATATCCCACAAAAATTAGTTGAATTACCTGGTTATATTAATGAAAGGACTGAGAGATAAATCGTCAGTTGAAATTTGTTGGAGGAAAGAAAAATAATTTAGTATTAGTCTGGATCCACCATTTTCAATTAACACAAGATCCGAACAATGTTCTTCATGCAAAAAAAAAAAAAAAAAAAAAAAAAAAAAAAAAAAATATATATATATATATATATATATATATATATATATATATATATAATAATATTAGTAATAAAGTAGACGTGCCGTTTTGCCCAAATTCAAAACGGCATACCCAACTCTGCGATGGGTTACCATCATCACTACTAATATCATCATCAATCACAATCAACATAATCACTACAACTGCCATCATCACTACAACTGCCACAATCATCACGAGTACTGTCATCATAACCATTACTATGATCATCATCACTACTACAATTACAATTATCACTACTACTCTCACCATCATCACTGTCCATTGTCACTAGCATCTTAATCACTACTCATCATTGATACTACTGTCAGAATTTACAAAAAGTATCTGACATAAACGATAAAATTATCCGAAGTGAAAAAATGCTACTCCTACTCGTTAGAGGAGAGGATTCCTTAGGGAAGGATAGTTTATCGATATATGATATTAATTTAATTCGTTAATCATTAATGAACAGAAATATATTTGAATACCCATAGCGAAAGCTAATTATGGGTTATTCTACAAACAAAGCAATGAATCTCTACGGATTTCATAGATTCAGAATAGTTATATCTGTTTGTAATTTTGATAAATATAAGCATTTAAATATTATAAATGCTTCGAATCCTCAAATTTTGCTAATGGTTCTAAACTTAGTGATAAATATTAAAACAAGAGATTCGAATCTTGTTTCACAAACGAGAGATTCGACTCTTGGTTCACAAACGTATTATTGATGCTGTACCTTTTGCTTTAGTTTTTCGTTTGGTGAGCGATAAATATAGCAAATAAATGAAATAAAGCTCAAATATTTAGGGACGGCAGTATCAACCTAGCAGTTACCGTGAACAGATCTCCTTAATAGTTCATGGATTATACTGGAGGGTTAAACATCGCACACGACTAATTCTTACATCGTGTGTATACAGCTAAGTCCTTCTATGTTTGTCTTTAAATTATTCTATGATCTTTATGGACAAACTAGTTAGGCTGTTCGACAATACATTATTGGCCAATATGTTGAGTTAGGACGATTTGCTGTTTAATTTCGGGTCGTATTAAGTCAACATAAATACGTATTCGTTATGAAGCGTGACCTCCAAAAAACAACAGGTAACTAATTATAACCTGTAATTTCGTTATAGTTTTCTCTTGTAATTTCTTAAAATAATTCAGATATAACTAATTTAGTTGCGCATATTTCGTGAATTAAATTGCTTTTACATTCTTTACAGTTACTTGACCATTTGCCACCTACGCCTCGCTAAAGATAAGTCCACGATTCCCGATAAACAAGTAAGATCTTTCCTTTGTCAGTCTAATTGTTCATATTGTTGTCTCCTCCAGCTGAGCTCTTTATGCGCAGATTAGACTGATTATCCGTTTCACAGAACGGTATTTATCTGTGTGGTCCTTCGTAATAAATTCAATAGACCTAGAAAAATTGTGGTGAAGGGTAAGATTCGAAGGCCAGGAATTTGGGTAGGTCGGTTTCTGGAATACCTTGAGATATTTTCCACATTACAACTATCAACCATCATTACTAATATCATCACCACCATCTTACAATCATCATTACTACTGTTAACATCATCACTACTACTATAACTATCATCATTACTACTGTCACAAATATTACCATAATTTATTCTACTGTCACCATCATCACTACTACTGCCATCATCACCATTACTATGAACTTCATCACCACAACTATCATCATCACTACAAATTTCACCATCCTCACTACTACTCACCATCATCACTAATACTCACACCATCGTCACTACTGTCATTATTATCACTACAACTATCATCATTACTTGTCACCATCATCACTACTATTATGACCATCATTACTACTACTGTCACCATCATATCTACTACTTTCATAATCATCACTACTGTCATCATCATCAATACAACTACAACCATCATCACTACAATTATCACCATTATCACTACTATCACCATAAATCCAAATATTACTACCATCACTTCTAATGCCAACTAAATTAACTTAACCTAGCAAATACGTAGCGAGATGTTTTAGCTCCCAGAACGATTACCATATTTTGGACCTAAAATCATAACTATTTCATAAATTAAAAAAATCTTTTTTGACTTGACTTTTGCATTCATGCAACAAAAGTTTGTGTGAAATTTGGTGAAAATCCGTCCAACGGTCTAGGAGGAGTTCCGAGACAGACGGACGACGACGACGCCGACGACGACGACGACAAACATTTTTTTTCGTGTGGTACCCACTATACGGGGGGGGGGGGGGGGGGGGGGATACCAAACTCAAAACGGCATACCCAACTCTGCGATGGGTTACCATCATCACTACTAATACCATCATCAATCACAATCAACATAATCACTACTACTGCCATCATAACTACAACTGCCATCATCACTACAACTGCCACAATCATCACGAGTACTGTCATCATCACCATTACTATGATCATCACTACTACTCTACCATAATCACTGTCCATTGTCACTAGCATCTTAATCACTACTATCATCATTGATACAACAACTATCAACCATCATTACTAATATCATCACCACCATCTTACAATCATAATTACTACTGTTAACATCATCACTACTACTATAACCATCATCATTACTACTGTCACAAATATTACCATAATGTATTCTACTGTCACCATAATAACTACTACTGCCATCATCACCATTACTATGAATTTCATCACCACAACTATCATAATCATCACTACAAATTTCACCATCCTCACTACTACTCACCATCATCACTATGGGCAAAACCATATTTTGGACCTAAAATCATAATTAATGAATAAATTCAAAAAATCTTTTTTGACTGACTTTTGCATTCACGCAACAAATGTTCGTGTGAAATTTGGTGAAAATCCGTCCAACGGTCTAGGAGGAGTTCCGAGACAGACGGATGACGACGACGACATACCTTTTTTTACGTGTGGTACCCACTATACGGGGGGGGGGGGGGGGGGGGGGGGGGACACCAAACTCTGCTTACGCAGAGTTGTTAATTGTAGTATTTAATTTTAAATCTGTTATGCTACTACTACGGGGGATAATTCGACAGTCCTTTAGAAGTTCGTATATTTTATTTAACAAACTTCCTAACTACTCTAATAATAGGTTCTTGGCTCGGGCCGAGATGAGTTCAAGACGCAGATTGAATATTACGTCGATTCATGCTAGGTAGCACTTTGGACCGCTAAAGTTCCCGTTACTCCCTAACTGAATTCCCGCTATTCAGGTATTGACTCGAGTCGGCTTCGATCCTACAACCCGTTATTAGTGATTAATCCTAAATAATTAAATCAAAACCCTGCTGTGTCTTTTATTGAGACCAGGGCCTAATGAATCATTTGCTCTTTGTCTAACTAAAAACAAAAGTGATATTCTTGCATCTACTCTTTAGGTTTTCCCACGTTTACTGAGCCTGCTGTATCCTGTCTCAATACCAAGTCTATAACACATATAATCTACCTCCTCAATACATAGAATCTATTTACTCCTTTGACACAACCGTTGTTACTACACAAGTACCTCCACAATGCATATAATCGTACAAGTTACCGAATGAGATTACAAGGTCTCTCTCACATATAATATGGGTTCCGCCACCCAGTTACTTCACAATCTAGGTTTACAATTTTTATCTCAATAACACTTGGGTTCCGTCACCCAGTTACTTCACAATATAGGTTTACATTATTTATCTCAATGACACTATTGGGTTCAGTCATCCAGTCACTCCACCATATGGGTTTGCAACCTTTAGCTCAATGACACCTTCCGAATTTACCCTCAAGTAACCCTATTACAAACACGCTATGTTACTTTGCACCTTAATCAATAATCGTTCTAACAAAAGATAAACCGTGCCTCAAACGCATACGCGGAATAGCTCTTTTAGTCTTGATAATAACGCAACTCACATTGGACTAGTGTCCTTCAGTTTCCTTTTACACAACTTAATGAATAATTCATATTGACTAGTGTCCTTCCCTAGCTATAGCTAATCTATTAGGCAACTAAACAACTGTTTCCCTCTTTAACTTACTGGTTGCCTCGTTTATTAACAAAAGTATTCTTTCACTCCCCTCTTTACTTTTACTCTTTTAATCAGATCCTATATAATAACTCTTTTGGCATGGCGCCGTTGCTAACAAAGATAACTAATTAATAACGCATCATCATCTTTATGTATCCAGGCGAGTCTAAATTATTTTTCCTTTAGTCTTGTCCTAGAAGGACACATTAATTTTTATAAGTGGTGGCCACGGGTTAGTTCTGCAGTCTCTCTTTCTTTATCTCAACTGGAAATCATTGCTCTCCCTCTACTATCTGTCTGCCTCTTGAATCGCTTGGCTGTAGTGGTATGCAAGCCTGCGATGCGACGACAGGCGGCCAGATACTGAGGGTGTATCTGCCTTAGTAGGGAAGAGCTGATTATAGGCCTGGGGTGTGCCTGCTGGAACAAAAAGGTGAGGGCTGGGAGGCTGGAGCCGAATTCCCGTGAGTGCCCAAGCGAGAGAGAGTAAATAGGTTGCGAGAACTGAGCTCGATGCCGTCCGACCGGCGAATGACTGCACAATTCAATTCAAATGAATATAGAAAAGGTGGGTGAGGGTGAAAGAAGGGAAGTTTTTGGTTAAGTAGGAGAGACAGTGGTAATAGTGAGAGAAAATAAGGTGTCGGGGCTTGCCCCAACGTGAGTGAGTTGAGTATTGGGCTGAATCAGTATGGCTTGCCAAGAAGGAGGCTGGGGAAGGCTGCAAGATGAAGGCAGGAGATGGTGGTGATGAAGAAGTCGATGGTGTTATGATCCCCTCGTCGATGGTCTGTCAAATCTCCCTGGTGGTTATAGGAGATGATGGTGAGTCCGGCGATGTTGTTGCCAGGAGGTGAAGGTAGTGACTCCCAAAGATGGTGGTGTACACTGACCGAAGGGCGCAATTAATTGGGGGACCAATAGGCACATGGGCCCCCAGATGGAGTCCCAACTGTAGCTTCTTCCATTCTCCCAAGAAGATCACCATCCCCCAACCCCCTCCTCCCCTGCACCTACAGGTGGTGGCGAGCTGCCATGGTAGTTGGCGGGAGCTCTGGTGGTGTTGCAGGTGCAGCGGTGGTGACTGAAAAATGTTCTTGTCTTTGCAACATGCTCTCCCCCTCACTTTATAGTCCTCCCCCCCCCACCCCCCGCTCTTCCGCACTACGATTGGCTGGTGGGCTCGCTCGGCGGCAAGTTCGCATTGACTTTTTGCTTCCTTCACCTCCTCTCTCTTCTCTTCATAGTAAGTTCCAGGAAGTTGATTATAACCCTCTTTTGGTGGCTTACGGGAGTACAGGGGCTGGCATCGAGGTATTACTTAAGGGATAATCAGAAGGAGCTCTTCGGGCAGAGAAAGAGAGTGACTTTTGAGGTGGAGTAAGAAGTCCAGCTTCGCGCTCCGATAATGGAGGCTGCTGATTGGCTGGTGGGCGGGGCGTGGCACGTTGTAGCCGTGAGCTGTCAAAATCAGCTGGCTGTGCAAGTAAGTAAAAGGAAGCGCCGTGATTGGCGGAGGGTTTATCTACTTTATCACCCCCTACTAACTTTAGGCGAGTTCCTGATCGCCGCAACACTGTTCCTTTAAAGTTTATGCCCTCAGGCTGCCACTCCACCAGTCCACTATGCCACAACCCTCTAGTAAAGGTCTGCCGGCTGGTCCGTGACGTAGTAGCAAAAGGGGCTAGGGGTGGCAAGGTTCTGGCTGGCGACCACTCGCAACCCCTCAAACTTTTACTTTTCACTAATGATATTTTAATTAAATCGATACTTCCGCCAGTCACTGACCATATTATACTACTTGTACAGCGTGGTCTAAGTTCTTACAACTTTATATTGTTATTATTATTTGTTTGTTATAATAATAGTATTATTTTGTATAGTGTTTTGACTTCTAAACTGTAGGCCTACATGTATCTATCATCAATATTCAATGTATGCAGTAGTATTTATTTGTTGTGCTTACTAATAATATATGGTAAGCTACTAGGATACTTTTTATATTAATACTCATACTGTTGTTATACTGAAATCTCCAGGTCCAGATGAGGTGTATGCTAGGGTATTAAAAGAATGCAAGGACGAATTAAGTTACCCATTAACTCACCTATTTAATAATTCTTGTTATACTTTTTACTTTTATGATAGTAGGCTATTATTTGTGTTAGTATTATTATTATTATTAATATTTTATTATCAAGCTCAAGCTTTCCATTAATCACTTACATATAGCTCAGTATACAGTAGGTTATAGAACGTTTTACAAATTTGTCAACATTTATTTACAATAACAAGTAGTTTAGATATACCGGTAATTTAATTTTACAGTAGCATGAATGATTGCATGAATGATGGCAATAGACAAGTAGGAGATTAGAGAGTTTTGGAAAGAGGAAGAATAAGTTGAGGAATGGTTACGAAAATTATGATTATATTGAAAATGACTGATTGACTACATCTGTTGATAGAATACTATACATCTATCTATCTATATGCTCAGGCCCAATCCCCATTTTGGGGGTAGCCGACTCAAGACAGAGCAAGAACAGGGAAAACTCAAAAACAACACAAAACAAAAAATATACACAGATAAAAAACACAAACTCTCACACAACCAGGTCACCCAGGAGAAGACCCAGAGACCAGGGTTACCGAGGTCGCTTCAGCACTCCCCCGGCCCCTGACCACCCGGAGAGGTTCCGATCTCGGCAGGCAGACATGCAGCGGAGCCAAAGCCACAAGCCCTCCCACCACACTTCCAGGCACACCCTTCATATTAATAGTCTCCCTGGGCCAGGCGCCTGATGGACTATTATCTAGTCCAATTTTTTTTTTTTTTTTTTTTTTTTTTCTATGTGATTGAGGGAGGCAAAAGGCATAACTGCCTATAGCGAGTGCCTCCCCCATAGTTGAAAGAGTGACAGGGCCAAAATCAAGGGACGTTCGAGCCAAAATGCCTTGACACACGGAGTTTGAAGCAATTTAAGTCATAGGAAGAGGGAAAGACTGATTCTGGGAGAGAGTTCCAGAGCTCAGCTGTTGAGTAGAAGAAAGTTTGAGAGTAACATTTCACTCTTGGGTTGGAGAGTTGCACAGAGTAGGGGTGGGATTGAGTTGCAAGACGGGTACCACGTGCCCTACGTAAAGGAGGTGGTATGCACTGGGATAGCTCTGAGGAACACTGATTATTATAGTAGCGATAGAATAGCGAGAGAGATGCAACATTGCGGCGGAGAGAGAGAGATTGCAGAGAGTTGGTGAGTGGACGGGAGTTAATGATACGAAAGGCCTTCCTTTCAACTTTGTCTAGGAGAGCGGTGTGAGAGGAACCTCCCCACACATGTGAACAATACTCAATACAAGGGCGCACTATGCCCCTGTACAGAGCAAGAAGCTGTGCAGGGGAAAAGAACCCCCTAAGGCGGTTGAGCACACCCAGCTTCTGGGAGGCTGCCTTAGCAAGACTGGTAATATGGTCCTTCCAAATGAGAGCAGAAGAAAAAGAGACACCAAGAATATTGAGAGAAGATGAAGGGTTGATTTTTGTATTGCTGAAGAATAAGGGATAGTCCGCTGGGAGATCCTGACGGGTAGATAGATGGAGAAATTGGGTTTTGGAAGCATTAAAGTTAACAAGGTTTTCTCTGCCCCAATTGGAAATAGTATTTAGATCAGAATTTAAGAGTTCTATGGCTTCATTACGTTTGTCGTTGAGGGATTGCTGGCTGGGGCGTTCTGAAAAACTAATGGAGTAGTGTAAGGTTGAGTCGTCTGCGTAAGAATGGATGGGAATTAAGGTACAGTTAAGGAAATAATTTATAAAAATTAGAAAGAGAATAGGAGATAGGACAGAGCCCTGAGGAACACCGGAGTTTATAGGGTGAGGAAGTGAACAATGGCCGTCCACAACCGTGGCTATGGAACGGCCGGAAAGGAAATTAGAGACAAAGGCACAGATGGAGGGATAGAAACCGAAGGAGGGTAGTTTAGAAATTAAAGATTTATGCCAGACTCTATCGAAGGCTTTCGATATGTCTAGTGCAATAGAAAAAGTCTCACCGAAGTCCCGAAAGGAGAATGACCAAGAGTTAGTAAGATATGAAAGAAAATCACCAGTAGAGCGACCCTTAAGGAAGCCATACTGGCGATCTGAGAGCAGATTATGAGAAGAGAAATGCTTAAGAAATTTGGAAGCAAGAATAGTTTCAAAAACTTTAGAAAGACAAGAGATAAGAGCAATTGGACGATAGTTGGAGGGTTGAGAGCGGTCATCCTTCTTTGGGACAGGTTGAATGTGAGCAAACTTCCAGCATGAAGGGAAGACGTTAGAGTATAGACAGAGACGAAAGAGTTTGCCTAGGCAGGGAGTCAGCACGGAAGCACAGTTTTTGAGAACAACAGGAGGAACACCGTCCGGACCGTACACCTTATTAGTGTTAAGCCCAGAGAGGGTAGAAAGTACATCTTTAGAAGAGATTAGGATATTAGGCATAAGTAAGAGAGAGGAGGGCGGAGAGGGAGGAACAGCACCGGAATCATCCAAGGTGGAGTTTCTAGCAAAAGTTTGAGCGAAGAGTTTAGCTTTGTCAGAGGAAGAAGTGATGGTTGTGCCATCAGAGTGGGAAAGGGGAGGGAAAGACGAGGAAGAGAAATTGTTGGAGAGGGTTTTGGCTAGATGCCAGATAGATGCTAGATAACTTGCGCCCGACTCCTTACTCCAAATGACCACGTGTTCACTCAACTATTCACAAGCATTCTCCATTCACTCCTGCCCACCACCACTTCCCCTGCCTGATCTATAGTCATTCCTCTATCATCCAAAGCCTTTCTTACAGTCTCTCCATCTCAATGGGGGTCTTCCTGCCCTTCTATCTTCCCTTGTACCTGACTCACATATTCTCTTTGTAAGCCTTTCATCTCCCATTCGTTCAACATCACCATACCAGCTCAGCACCCTTCTGTCCACTCTGGCTGACAAATGTTCCTGCTGCCCCACTCTCCTACGTATCTCTTCATTCCTCAATCTGTCTCTACGAGTAACTCCACACATACTCCTCAAGCAGCTCATCTCCATCACATCCAGCCCTCTTTTCTCCTTTTTCTTCAGAGCTCATGTCTCAGCCCCATACATCACTGTTGGCACAACAATTCCTTGATACAGTGCACTTTTTACTTTCACTCCGAGATTTCTCGTCTTCCACATACTTCCCATTGCTCCGAAAACCTTCCTTCCTTCACACACTCTCTGTTTTACCTCCACTTCCATACCTCCACTCCTGCTTATTGTTCCTCCTAGATATTTAAAACACTCTACTTGTTCCAATATTTTCCCATCCAGATTCACCCTATGCTCTCCCCTATTACACACCATTACTTTACTTTTATTGACTTTCACCTTCAGTTTCCTCCTTCCACAAACCACACCAAACTCTTTGACTACCCGCTGCAGTTTCTCATCAGAATCCGCCACCAATGCTGTGTCATCAGCGAACAGCAACTGATTCAACTTCCAATCTCTACCATTCTTTCCTACTAAACCCAATCCTCTTCCCATAGTTCTCCTTTTCACCTCCCTCACCACACCATCCATAAACATATTAAACAGCCATGGTGACCTTACACAACCCTGTCGCAAACCTACCTTTACCTCAAACCATTCACTCAACTCACCATTTCCTACTCTCACACATGCTCTGCTCCCTTCATAAAAACTCATAACTGCTTCTAACAAATTTCCTCCTATTTCATAAATCCTTAACACCTTCCACATTGCTTCACGGTCCACACGATCATACGCTTTTTCCAAGTCCATAAAAGCCCAAAATATCTCTTTATGCTTCTCTAAATACTTCTCGCATAACTGTCTTACTGCAAACATCTGATCCACGCACCCTCTTCCCCTCCTAAAACCGCACTGTTCTTCTCCTATTGCAACTTCCGTACACTTTATTATCCTCTCTATCAACACCCTGCCATACAGCTTTCCAACCACTGACAATAAACTAATACCTCTATAACTTGAACACTCCTGCCGATCTCCCTTCCCCTTGTACAACGGCACAATACATGCACTCTTCCAGTCTATTATATTGATAGAATTATACAAGTGTTTAGAGCTTCCTCTTCTTACTTGCATGCTTGGTTTGTGTTATCAATTTGTTTTTATTTTGCACAATAATTATTTAAAAGAGTATTTGAAGAAGCCCAAATCAACATGTTTTCAACCTTTTCTGTTTCATGACTACTATCACATAATTCATTAGGAAACAGAGCATCATCATTGGCAAGAGCTTGCATTGTTAAATCCATTGCTTGGTGATGGGCTGGTCTATCAGAGTGAGAACTGAGCGATCTCTGCCATACCCATAGCTTACTCTGACTGTTCCTTTAACTTATATATTTTCTAGATCTCAAGTGACGGCGTCTTTTCCGTGGATTGACCTCCCAATCTACCAAGATTGGAAGCCAAAGCGTCACATTTTTCCCTTGCCCCTCAACTTTCTCTTCATAATTGCTGAGGAGCACAGGGCCCTGAGTGGGGCTTTGGTTTCCCGGGCGTTTCTGCACCCTCCTCAGCTCCCCGCCATGGAGTGGCTTCGCTCACCCAGGCTTTATTGTGGTCGGCAAGGAGGGTTCTGTGGGGGCGCTCGGTTATGGCCTTGGAATTGCTCGGGGCCTTGGGGTTGTTCGGCCAGGCAGCTTGGGGAACAACAACAACAACAACAACTCCATTGCCAATTTCCGCTGATTAAGTTAAGTAGCAAATGCAGGGTGTTGAGTGAATTTTGTAATGATGATATAATTATACATGATAATGGTAATGGATAATGACATAACGTCATTTGGATATATTAAGGATCCTCTACTTATTCCGTGGATAAAATCTTGATGATCAGATATTTCAGTGTCAATCTCTGTACACAAACTAACTAACATTTTGCAAGAACTACATTTGTTTTTTTTGGGATACTGAATAGCAACAGTAACCTGCTAAGTATGTAATAACTGGAAGTATGTCAGTGCATTGTTCAACATCATTATTAGAGACATCTAAAACTATGTTGTGAAAGTCTAACCCATTTGAGGTTTTCATTTCCTCCCAGTTTGTTTCATTAAATATCTTTGATTAATATTTTGGTTATGAAATGACAAATTCATCTTCAGTTCGGACATCATTCGGAGTTTGTTTTCACATTCAAAGACTTGTCTAATTGATATATTATATTGACTTCCTGCAAGCTGGTGATATTGTCCAAATCTAGCTTCAAGGTGATCTGTTTGAAAATTTCCTGTTAATATATAGTCCATATTTAGTTCATTTATACAATAGTTTGTCAGCTCAATTATGCCATGTGTGGTATGTTTCAAGGCAGTGAATGTTTCCCTTGTCAGCTTCCCACTCGCATCTTTAACACTATCCCATAATTCAAGCAAATTATAGAAAATATTCAAACATTTGTAGCAAGTATTATTTTGATCGTTAGTCAAAGGATAAGCATACTAATTTTTGTCAAGTCCACATCCTTTAAATGGTGACTTTACATTCATAACAGTCTGCCAGATATGAAAGGCCTCACTGTAATTTGCGACCTCAGCAGAAAATGGCATATCACGTTGCCTACCAATTGAATGAAGTGCCTGAACTATGTATTCATTGAAAATGTGCCATTCCTTTACCCCTACTGTACCGGCGACATCCTTTGTATTTTAGTATTGCTGCTACTAGTCGATTATATTCAGCTTAGGAAGGATCACTAGCAATAATGTGGCTTCGAACTATCTCAATCGACCCTTTTAGCTACTATAGATCCTTCCTAAGCTGCATTAAATCATCTAAATATAGCTAGAATATAATGAAAAAGACGTAGCCGGTACAAAAGGGGTTTAACATCGTAAAAGCTTTCCCTACGACTTTTCCCGACCTAGAATGACCATTATACAGATAAACGATAAGGGTCACTATGGGTCGGTAAAGGTCGTCGGGAAAGGCCCTAAAGCGTGAAGCGTTAACCCATGGGATCCGGGGGGGCCTCATATGAATTTTGGTAAAATCAACTTCATAATTCAGTAGCTACTGATTGAGACTACCTAGAGCAGTCAATGTTTTTGCAAATTGTAGAACTTGTTGTTGTCTGTAGAATGCCGTAGAGATGACGTCGCTACAACGCGTGGTTGCCGAGTTCTGATGATTATAGCGGCAATTTTGTTTTTACCATTTTGCCTCATATGAGGCCTCCCGGATCCCAATGGTTAAGGGTAGGTGAGGGTCAGAAGGGTAGCGGATAAACCCTCTTGTGTCTACGTCACACCAGTTTAAAGGTCCAAGCTGGCAGGCCTTTACTAGAGGGTTGTGACTATGCTCGCAGAGGCATTTATGCAACTGGAATGCAGGATTCTGATTTCCCACGATAGTTTTGGCTATTAACCTAAGAAGTGCGCATGGGGGGTATGAGACACCACACTCCTGTGCTGAGGTATTAAATATTTTGAGCTGTTCCCATCACTAACATTGTTATTTTACCATAAATAGCATTAATACTTATCCATATTTGCCTATTATACGTTGATTATAAAGTTATTAACCTGTTACAACAATAAAACAAGTGGAAACAGTGTTTGGATGGTCAAAATCGGCGATACAGGCCGGGAGTTACATAATGTATGGATGAGGCAACCTCCCTGCCCTCCACCCCTCCCCTTGTCTGGAGAGACACTGTTCCGCAATAGTCTCTCTCTCGCTCTTTCCCACGCTTGGTAACAGTGATGACAACGCCCTGCTACCAACTCGCTAATGTTAGCACGAAAATAGAACACAGAATAAGGGAATAACAGGGAAAATAGGTGATAACTGAAGGAGGGGAGGAAAGTGGGGAAGGAGGGGAGGTGGAGTGATATTTGGCATGGCCCAGGGGCAAAAAAATAAATACAAAAATGAAAAAATAAAAACAAAATTTTTGTTTTTGGTGTTTTAAATGGATTTTTTTTTTTCCAGTTGCTCTTAAGAGTCTTCCCGCAGTCCGCCGGGGGTACTCTTAAGAGTCTCCCCGCAGTTCCCGGGTTAAAACTTCCCCGGGCTGGCTGAGAAACTGTTTGAGAGCTCGAGTGGTATTAATTCTTTGCCCCTGCCGGTACTGAAGGTCAGAGGGGAGAGGCATGGTGCCTTGCAACTGACAGGCACATGCCCCGGGGGTTCTATTTATAGCCTCGTCCAGGTACCTGATTGGTGGGCAGCTAATCCTACCACTACGAGTGAGAGTTTCGGTGGGGCCCGTAAACTTGCTCTCGCGGGAGTCTTCTCCGGAACGTTAAGCAAAGGAGTTCCTTTGGATTCTTTCACTTTAGCTGTGTGTGTTTATCTGGTTGCCGTCAAAAGATAAGCCTCGCGGTTCTATCTCGTCTCGAGGACACTCTTCCTCACTATTTAAAGTCCTGTTTAAATCTCTCATGGAAACTGAAACTTCGCTGTCTGGGACCGTAGACTTTTCCTCCTCGGTAAGCTCATAAAATTTTTCTTTATCACTAGATACGATCACTTCGCTTCCTAGGTCTCCTTCTGACTCAACCTCAGGAAGACCCTCTCGATTTTTTTTGACTAAGTGACCACCAAAGTGGAGAATCTAATAGGTAGTCCCGAATCGGAGTAGAACCTCTAATGTTGGGTCGAGCTGAGGAAGTATCAGGGTCGTTGACCCTGGATTCCGTTTCCTCTTCGCTCCCTTCCTCGCTACTCCACTCGCTCATTTCTGGGGGAAGATTACCCTCATATCGTTTGGTATGACTATTATGAGTAACTGACCCAACATCTCCATAATGTAAGTATAACACTTGATAGGGCCCGTTTGTCTCGACAACCCTGAAAGGACCCTCGTATTTCTCCTCCAGTTTACCAGCTCGGGTGGGGTCATGTCTCTTGACCAAAATATACTCCCCCCGGTAATAAGGATTATTTAGAGAAACTTTCTTAGGTTGTTGCTGAACAATATGATCATGCACTTGCTGTCGTCGCTCCCCTTGTTCCTTCCAGTATTTTCAGGGTTGGGAATACTGAGTGTAGGAACGGGGGTATGGCAATTTCAGTATGTTGCCAAAGATAATCTCCTAGGGAGAATACCCCGTAGTCCCTACAGACCGTGATATTCATTCCCCAGACAATTTCAGGCAAAAGATCCGGCCAACCCCGGACAATTTTCTCCCCTTGTGAGCTCGGACTAGCCCGGATGCAGTTGGCTAACACCCTATAATTCCTTTCACAGACAGCATTTCCCTGAGGGTAATACGGGGAGGTGTGCTGTATCTGGTACCCCAAGGTTTCTTCCAAGTGTTGCCAGATCTCATTATGAAATTCCTTTCCCCTGTCACTCAGAATACCTCCAGGGGTGCCATACACAAAAATGATCTTTTCCAGGATAACCTTGGCCACCGTTTCAGCTTTCTTGTCTGGGATAGCGCAAGCAACCGTGTATTTAGAGAAAATATCGACACAGGTCAAGATGTACCTTTTGTTTGTCTGTCTGGGCAGAGGTCCCATAATATCCACCGATAATTTGGCCCAGGGTATACCAGCGGTAATATGTCCGGGAAACTGTCTAGGTCCCCTTCCATCTTTGCCCCTCTGGCATCCCAAACATTTGTGAACGACTTCTTTAACAATCTGGTCGGCCCTCTTGGTCCAGTACTTTTCATTGAATTGTTGGAGAACCCTAGACTGTCCCAAATGAGCCCCTCTTCCCTTTTGTCCGTGGAGGATTTGGATCATGTGTTTTGCCTCTGAATAATCAAGTACGACCCTATCTTGAGAATTCCTCCAGGCTCCCTCCGAAAACTTCACTTTATTACTAGGTCTAGGGTCATATTTTTCCCCGTGGGGTTCAGTGGGTTGAACGGGTGCTACCGGTAGTCGAGACAAGCCATCGGCATTAGTGTGTAATTTACCGGGTCTATGTCTAACTTCAAACGAGTACTCTTCCAAAATCCCCTTCCACCTGACAAATAGTCCGTCTTCCGTTTTCATTTTTCGGAGCCATTGTAAGCTATGGTGGTCCGTAATAACTTGAAACTGGACCCCGGCTAGGTACGGACGGAAATATTGTACAGCCCACACTAGAGCTAGACATTCCTTTTTCGTAACGCTATAATTCTTTTTGCCCTTATTCAGTGTCCGGCTAGCACAGGCCACTATGCTTTCCTTTCCGTCCACTTTCTGGGCCAGAACGGCTCCGAGCCCTTCATCAGAAGCATCAGTGTATAGTTGAAACGGCTTGGTGAAATCCGGATGATAAACTACGGGGTTAGAAGTTAATTTTTGCTTCAAGTGATCAAAAGCTACCTGACAACTCTGATCCCAGTCGAACCTCCTCGATTTTTCTAATCTCCGAGTCATGGGGCGAGCAATCTTAGAAAAGTTAGGTATAAACCTTCGATAGTAGGAGGCCATTCCCAGAAACGCTCGAATCTCTTTGACAGAGGACGGAGGTGAGATTTCGGCAATAGATCTCACTTTATGTGGGTCCGGTTGAATACCTTTACTGGAAACCACATGCCCTAGATAGGCCACCTCACGGGCCCCTAATTGGCATTTTGAAGGTTTCAGTTTAAGTCCTGCCCCCCTGATTCTTTCTAACACTTCTCAGAGTCGGTGAATATGTTCTTTCCAACTAGCGGAAAAGATTATGATATCATCTAAGTACGCCAAACAAGTTTTCCAGGTTAATCCCCTCAATACTTCGTCCATGACTCTAGTGAAACTGGCGGGGCCATTGCAAACTCCAAACGGCAAGACAGTAAACTGGTAGAGTTTGCCTTAGCTCGTGGCAAATGCGGTTTTCTCTTAATCCTTGGACCTAACTGGTACTTGCCAGTATCCACGCTGGAGATCTAGGTTGACCCATTGAGGGATTCTAACGAGTCGTCAATATGAGGTAGGGGCTGCGGGTCTTTGATGGTGACATCGTTTAATTTTCGATAATCTACACAGAACCGAGTAGACTCATCTTTTTTTCTAACTAGGACTACCGGAGATGACCACGGACTGTATGATTCCACTACTATCCCCTGTTTAATCATGTCTTCAACTTGTTCCTTTTCTTTTTGTCTCAAATAGGGTTTTGTCGTCGGTAGGGATGTCTAATAGGAGGCCCTTGTGTGTGTATCTCATGGGTGTGTCGGGTTCGAGCCGATCCGTGGTCCCCTTCGTTTTGAGCAAACACATCCCGATACGTCCAGAGCAATTCATGTAAGGTACTGGCTTGACTTGAGGTAAATTTTTGCGGGATCTCAGGTAAGTTCACGGGTCCGTCAGTTCCAACAGTAGTGGGTTGAGCGGGTGTGACTTGTCCTAACAGTTTTCCTTTTTGATAACTAATCGTGTCCTCACCAAAATTAGCTAAAACTAGTTTCCTCTGGTCGGCAGTAATGAAGGTGAGAGATATTCTCACCCCATTCTGTGCATCGGGTTAAAAAATCACGGTAGTCATGCCTGGGTTTGGGGGAATCTACATCATTTTCCAAGATCTAGGAGGAATAGATAATTTTCCTGTGGTAGCTACTATTTGAGGTTGGAGAGTAGTCTTTGTGTCTTTCGGCCCACACTGAATAGTTACTCCCAACTGACTCATGAGATCTATCCCCAGATGCCCATCGACTCCACTACTGTCTTTTCCCGATAAAACACAAAAATCTGTGGTGAAGGTAAATCCCTTCCACTACACTACCGTCGCGTTAGTTTTTCCTAGGATTGTCAGTGGTTGACCCCCGGCTCCTGACAACTGAATACTAGTTTGATTTAATGGGCCCATTTCTCGCTGATTTTGTTTTACGAAATTCTCCAGGAGACAACTACGGTTTGCCCCCGTATCAGTCAACATGTTCGTGGCTTTCCCATTTATGACTACAGTTTCACAAGGCGTATCGTAAATACGATAGGCTATGACTCTTTGTGATCCCATATGTCTCTGTGACGTCACGATTGCTCCTACAGCACGACGTAGGACGAGTAGATCGTATATTATAAGATTGTAAATAAGTTAAGTTATAAAAGGCCTAATATGCTATTAAGCAATATTGCCATGGTCTTATGTAGTATATAATTATGAATTTATCGTATATATTAAGATAATTTATCATATAGAGCAACCTAGATGCGGTACGATAATTTGGGCTCCTGGCGTTTGCCAAGGCAGCAAGGTGTGCCATTGAGGAAGACCAGAGCCTTCACAAACACCAACCAGTTAACATCTATTTTCCGCCCTCAGTTGATCGCGCTTTTGAGCCTCTAATCACAATACACTGTCAGCAATACAACCAGCTACACCATCACGACGCTCTCATCGACGCCATGACTGACTGACAGATAAGCATAATATTCATGTCCATTCCCATGTAATAATTTATTCTTTCTTTAACTTGACTCGTGTCTCGGGACCGAAGTCTCGTTCCCCATTGTCCACCGCCATATTGGGTAAAACTTTCTCCCTTGCTTCATTGCCACGTGGAACTATTGGTGAGTTAATTCCTGGCTAGTATTAACCCTTATAACCTTACCCTATATATATAATTTATTATGCGAGACCTTTGGATATAAATTAGCTTGTTTCAGATTGAATTCAATTTAGATATGGAGCAGTTTTCATTTAGATTTATTTATTTTATTCATTATAGCTTAGTAATATTTAACTTCCATTGATAGTTTACCACATTGGTGCCCAGACCCGGGAATTGGCTATCAGTAAGGGATTTTTAAGGCAATGAGCAAGGGGACATATACCAGGATGCAGGAACAACTCTATGATAAACTGGCAAGGCTAGCCAAGCGATGGTTAGAGCCGGAATGCAGGGTGACATCGTTGCGCCTGCCTAAGTCCTGCATCCCACCCATCATCTTTCCCCAATAAATTTTCTTTTCCATTTCAGACTTCCTGTGACATATGACCTGACCTAACATTTTTTTCTTGTTCAATATGATCCTTTAGTAGGTATTGCTATTTTGTGTACTATTTTTTCTCCATAACATAGAAGTCCGCCGGTTGGCGTCTCTTAACTAAACTACTATTTTGCCGTTGTTTTTGTAACATTTGGATACATAGCCTATAGGCTTACATGCAAAATGAATAAAGACCATAAAGAGACACCGTCTAGTGGGGTGCTGATCAAGGCCCCTAGAAATCAAAGGGCGGGGCTTCGGGGAGTATTACATAGGCTAATTGTGGACCTCGACACTTTCATCACTACTTCTGAACTAGAGGAATTGGAAGCTAGATTAGAAAACGTCCAGGCTACCCACGGTCGTATTATGGCTCTGAGTGAGGTGATTGTGGCAGACATGACAGAGGAGGAAGAGATAGTTACAGAGTGTGATAATCGCACCCTCTATGATGAACCTGTCTTTAGAGCGAAGCACATATTACAGCGTGCTGTCGCAAGTAAGAAGGGAGGCAATAATGAGGCCCATAGAAGGGCTGACCCAAAACATACTGTACACCTCCCAAAGCTCAATCTTCCTACATTTGGGGGCAAGTTGACTGAGTGGTTAGCTTTTTGGGACGTATTTCGGTCTACAGTTCATGAATCCTCTTTGGATAATGTCCGCAAGTTTCACTATCTGAAGGGACAAATGGAAGGAGAGGCCTTATATTAATTTTTGATAGGGTTTTGCGGTAGTGGGTGGTAGTTATCTTGAGGCAGTACAATTATTAAAGTCCACATACGGGGATCAAGAGCAGTTGAAGATGGCCCATGTCGTTGCCTTGTTAAGGCTCGCAGAACCACAGTATAAGGTTGAGGAGTTAACAAATTTCAGGGCAAATATGGAGTGCCATACTCGATCGCTAGACACCCTAGGGCTTACCACACAGGAAATGATAGTCATTATCTTGTGTCAGAAGCTTCCTATGGCAATACTTGACAAGGTTAGATCGTTTGACCTGGGGGAGTTCAAAACTCAGTTCAGTAAGGAAATTAGCAATCTACAGTTGAACAAAGGGAGAATGTATGTGTCGGGTGGGAGTGAGAATGTGAATGTGGAGATGAGGAGAACTGTAAGCATGACAGTGGGGACTAAAGAAAAGAAAGAGGGTACATATAAGAAACCTGCTCAGATTCTATGTAAGCTATGTAATAACAAACATACATGGAGTTTCTGCGTAAATTACCCAACAAATGCGACAAAACTAGCACAGGCGAAAAGATTGAAGCTATGTGTAGGTTGTTTAAGTAAGGAACATGGTAAGCAGGGACAATGTACTGCTACATACTTAAGGCCCTGCCGCCACTGCAATGGACATCACTTTGATAAGTTGTGTCCTACAGCAGATAAAGTCAAAGACGTCAAACCAGAGGGTACTACAACTGTGGCACTAGGTAGCACGCAAGACACCACTATATTGCCCACAATACAGATTCCCATGGAAGGTAATGACAGTAACAAAGTTTGTCGGGTACTTCTAGATCAAGGGTCTCAACGTTCCTTTATAAAGAGGTTCGTACTAGTGAGACTGAAGCACCGAATCGTAGGGGCTGAGACTCTTCGATTACAGGGCTTCACAGGGGTTACTGATAAGCAAGACTACGAGATAGCGGAGATTTCATATTTCTACCGTAAAAACCGGTACTTTATGACTTGTATCGTAGTAGACACCTTACCAGAATATGTATCTGTAGGAGTGAAGAAGGTGGAACACGCATTACGTAGCAAAGGGGTTAACTTGTCAGATCCCATGGGAAATCAGAGTGAGGTGCATGTTCTACTTGGTGTGGATCATTATTATGAAGTAGTATACCCTGGATTTAAAAAGATGTGTGGTGTAATTTTAATCCCCACTAAATTTGGATATTGCATGAGCGGAAAGGTGCATACTACACAGTCAAAGGTCCTGGTCGACACGGTCTCGATATATAAAGTCAATGTAACCGCGGCAGAGGGTTGTTGGGAAGGTGTGGTGGCCCTACACCAGCACAGCAGTAGCTGGATGGGTGATTGCACCCGGGACCAACATTGATCAGATGGTTGCCACACATACATGGGATGGGTGAAATTTCCCTGGCTTGCCACCAGGGTCCAAGTAGCCCAGGAGTGTTGAACAAACTCCAATTCCTGTGTAGTTCTGTCTCACTCAGACGAAAATGAGCACCTGGAATCGTTGTGGCTCAAATGAATTCAGGGACCTGATTGGTGGCTTCCTGCAGCCAATCAACACACGAGACTTTCGAACTTGGTTAGCCACCAGGATTGCTCAGTGGTCATTGGGCTGGCCTTCTCTCGTGTTCGCCCCGTCCCACCCATACGTAAAACTGGGTACGTAGAGTGTAAACCGGCTTTGGCATGGTCGTATCCTGGGGTAAATTTGATTACTTGTCTCATCTTTCCTATATTTCCTCCATTCCCATTCCGGCAGAGGAGTTGGGAAGGGAGGATTCCCAACCTAGTGACCCTAAGATGGCTGCCGAGTTCGACCTGGAACGACTGTGGAGATTGGATCACATAGGCATTAATCCTATGGAGACTGATTATGACTCGGAAGTTGTGCTACAAAGGTTTGACGAGTCTGTGAGCTACTGTGCCTCAGACAAGCAATATAAAGTTAGTTTACCCTGGAAGAACAGTGAGATAAGCCTGCCTACCAACTATGGTTTGGCATTAGGTCGCTTGCGCGCATTGCAGCGGAAATTGTCTAACGAACCGAGCACGCGCCAGGCGAATGACTATGTATTTCGGAGTTATGAAGATAGGGGCTTTATTGAGAGAGTCGATGTCAAGGAACCGTTTAAGAAGGGTAGGGTTCACTATCTGGCCCATCATGGGGTAAGGAAAGACAGCGTCGCCACACCAATACGGGTGATGTATGACTGTTCTGCCCACCAAGGTCAACTACCCAGTCTAAATGACTGCCTGTTGACAGGTCCGTCCATGGTGTCGGACCTGTCCCAACATCTATTGCGGCTTAGGCTGGGGAAGTACGCCTATACCAGTGACATCGAGAAAGCATTCTTGATGGTCAAGCTAAAGGAGGAAGATAGAGATGTTACCCGCTTTCTTTGGTTCAGCGACATTAGCGACTGAAAGTCCGGTCATAATATACCGTTTTCGGGTTGTACTCTATGGGGCCACGTGTTCACAGTTTTTGTTAAATGCCACAATCAGAAAACATCTTGCTGACACTCATGAGGACACAAGTAAACTATCTCGGGGATTATATATAGACAATTTGCAGGGTTCTAGCGATAGTCAGGATGATTTGTTATATACATACTGGCAAGCACGCAGATTGTTTGCGGATGCACATCTATTTCTCCGCGAGTGGGTTACTAATAGTGAAGATCTTCAGAGTTTGATACAGGTGGACGGTACGGCATCAGGAAAAGTCCAGAAATTTGGGGATGATCTGGCAACCTAAACATGGCATACTAACTTTTCAAACAAGGTCTTTTGCTCAGCAGACAGGAGCGCACACCAAAAGAAGTCTGTTGAGCAAAGTTGCGCAATTTTTTGATCCTTTGGGTCTAGCATTACCTGGTACCATAAGAGCTAGGATTCTAATGCAGGAAGTTTGGAGACGTAAAATAGGATGGGATGACGGTTTGCCCGAGGACCTGAATGACCAAGTGACAATGATGTTGAATGAGTATGCCATCCTATGTACTAAACCTATACCTCGTAAAGTGGCGGCGTTCGGTGACGTTACGTTACACACGTTTTTTGATGCTAGCGCCGCGGCTTACGGGGTAGCCATATATGTCGTTACTTCATTTGGGGCACATTTAGTTACAGCCCGGGCCAAGGTAGCCCCGGTTAAAAAGGTAACTATCCCTAAAATGGAATTGACTGCCATGCTGCTATTAGCACGTCTGGTGCAACATGTACGCGCAGCATTCGAGAGCGAATTAAATATTTAAATTGTTCACGTTTGGTGCGATAGTCAGGTCGCACTCAACTGGATACATAGCAAGAAGTCTGCCAGTTTATGTGTGGAATAGGGTAGATGAGATTAGAGCCCTTTTGCCAGACGTTGCTTATCATTATGTAAATACAAAAGAAAACCCTATTGATCTCATAACTAGGGGTATAACGGGTAGCCAGCTAAGCTATTGAAGTCCGAATTGTGGTGGCATGGTCCAAAGTGGCTGATCCATGAAAGTGAATGGACGATTTGGCATGCTGTTGGTGAGGGACTTCTGCCACTGGAAACAGTGGCAGTTACAGCCCAACCAAATGAGCCACCGGGTCCTATCATAGAGTGGGCAAGATTCGGTGACTATAATAAACTAGTCAGAGTTGTAGCTTGGGTATTGCGATATGTATCCAATCTCAAACTTAAAGTAACGGGCCAACTCTGCAACAGGAGTCACAGCATTGATGTTCGTGAATATAAAGCAGCTGAAGTAACTTTGATCAAATGGGTTCAAGTAGAAACCTTTTCCAATGAATTAGAATCCTTGAAAAGCTCGAATAAGACATTAATGCCTAATATAGTGAGTCAACTAAGGTTGCACCTAGACAATGGACTCATCAGGTGTGAGGGTCGCCTGAAGTGGTCGGGTGTACCAGACGGCACAAACCGCCCTATACTTATGCCAACAAGACATCACATAAGAACATAAGAACATAGGAACATAAGAAAATGGGAGTCTGCAGAAGGCCGATTGGCCTAAGCAAGGCAGATCCCTGTCCCACACAAACTCCAATTACAAAGCCCAATTATAGGCTCAACACTCTAATACCCTGAGGATCATCTTACCAAAACGGTTAGAGATTAACGCAGGATTACGGGGGTCTGCAGAGCGCTGATTGGCCCAACCCTGCTGATCCCCCTTCACACCCAACCCTTCTCGTCCATATGCTTATCCAATTTTATCTTAAAGCTCCCTATCGTTTTTAATCCCACTATAGCACCTGGTAGTCCATTCCACCCATCTACAACTCTGTTACCAAACCAATATTTGCCTATATCTTTTCTGAAACGAAATTTATCTAATTTGAAACCATTGGTACGAGTTCTTTCGCTATCACTGAGCTTTAGTACATTTGTCATGTCCCCTTTGTTAATCCCACTAACCCACTTGAACACCTCTATCATATCCCCTCTAACTCTGCGTCTCTCCAACGAATGTAAGCCTAATTTCTTCAACCTTTCTTTATACGGAAGATTTCTAATATTATGGATCATTTTTGTCATTCTACGTTGTACTCTCTCCAATGAATCTATGTCCATTCTGTAATAAGGACACCAAAATTGAACAGCATAATCCATATGGGGTCTCACTAATGACAAGTAAAGTTTTAAGATAACATCAGCAGTTCTGTTACTTACACTCCTTGAGATGAACCCGAGAATCCTGTTTGCCTTGTTTCGAACGCTTATACACTGTTGTCTAGGCTTCAAATCATTGCTAACAAACACACCTAGATCTTTCTCACAATTCGAGTTTTCTAATTCCACATTAGCTAGTTTATATTTAACATTTGTATGCATCTTCCCTATCATTAATACCTTGCATTTGTCAATGTTAAACTTCATCTGCCAATTTACTGACCATTCGTGTAAGGTATCTAGATCCCTTTGGAGGCACTCTATATCTCTATCTGAATCAATTGTTCTCCCCATTTTGGTATCGTCTGCAAATTTACTTATCCTACTAGTTATACCTAAATCAAGGTCATTTATGTATATAACAAACAACAGAGGACCTAATACAGATCCCTGGGGGACACCACTTTTGACTGCTCCCCATTCTGACTTTGTACCATTTATGCTGACTCTCTGCTTCCTACCAATTAGCCATGACCTAATCCATCCCAACAACGCCCCACCTATTCCATGCGCCTCAACCTTTCTCATCAATCTCTCATGGGGGACTCTGTCGAAAGCTTTACTGAAATCTAAATATATTATAATCATATGACTTGTCATTATCTACTGCTTCATATACCTCTGAGAAAAAACTAAGCAAATTAGTAAGGCAAGAACGTCCCTGAGTGAATCCATGCTGAGAAGAATTTATTAAATTAAATGTATCTAAGTGGTTTCTAATTTTACTAGCAATAATTGACTCTAGTAGCTTTCCTATGATTGATGTAAGACTAATGGGACGGTAATTGGATGCTATTGATTTGTCACCTTTTTTGAAGATCGGAACTACGTTTGCAAGCTTCCAAGCTTATGGAACTATACCTGTCTCCAATGACTTGTTAAATAAAAATTTTAATGGATAACTTAACTCATCCCTACATTCTTTTAATACTCTAGCATATACCTCATCAGGACCAGGCGATTTATGAGGTTTCAGTCTGTCAATTTCCTTAAGCACATCATTTCTACTTATAGTAACCGTACTTAACCTATTTTCTATACTATCGCTATATACCTTACGGACTTCTGGAAACTGTGCCAAATTTTCATTAGTGAAAACGGAAAGAAATTGACTATTTAATGTACTGCACATTTCTAAATCATTTTCTGTCATTTCTCCTATCGAAGTTTTAAGGAGACCAATTTCATCTCTAACCTTGGATTTATATAGTTGGTAAAAAGCTTTAGGATTATTTTTTGAGTCATTGGCAACCTTGATTTCATAATTTCTTTTTTCTTTCCTAATATCCTTTTTTACCTGTCTTGATAGATTCTGATAGTAAGCAAGTAGGTGAATTTCGCCTTTCCTAATTTTTCTATATATTCCTCTCTTTTGTCCTAGAAGATCTAATAGTCTATTATTCATCCATTTGGGTTGGTTCTGTGTTGATCTAAATTTTCTTTTGGGGATGTATTTATTTTGTGCATTGAATACTGACTTGATAAAATTATCGTATGTATCTACCAAGGTTGACGTCTCTTCCTGACTTAAGATGACAGGTGCCTGAGAAGGGGTACACTCATTTGGACACCTGGATCGACTTAATTTTTTGACCATAGGGTCGGCTAATAGGGCTCTTCTTAACCCACCATAATTGGCTTTTCTAAAGTCAGGTATTAATGTTGTATTCTCTCTGGTATTACCTTTCCATTGTATATTAAAATACACAGAATTGTGGTCACTATTTCCTAGGTGGTCCCCTATCTCTACATTATTTACCATATGTTCATTGTTACTGAAAACTAAATCGAGAATATTATTACCTCTAGTCGGCGTATCTATGAATTGAAATAAAAAAACTATCTTGTACTACCTCTATAAACTCCTCAGAATCAGTCTCCTATTTGATGCTGCCAATCTATATTCGGAAAATTAAAATCCCCCATAATGCACACATTGCTAAACCTTGATGCCATTTTAATTTCCTCCCATAATGACGTTCCGTCATTTCTACTCATATTTGGCGGTCTATACATAACTCCAATAACTATGGTCTCACTACCTTCGTTAACCTCTACCCAAACACTTTCATTATCGTTATTTAGTCTAATACCTGATTTAATACAGCTTTTTAATGTACTCCTGACAAACACTGCTATACCGCCACCCCTCTTACTTGTTCGGTCATATTTAAACAAACTATATCCTGGTATATCAAATTCTGCTAAAAAATGCCTGGTTTCTGTATTAATCCACGTTTCAGCTAGCGCTATTATGTCTATATTTTCTTTGCTAACAAGGGCTCTAAGTTCGTTCATTTTGTTACATAGTCTCCTACAGTTTGTGTAATATACTCTCAATTTATTTCTTTTCTCACGTTACTGATCTATTGATCATACGTGCACATAGGGAAGTAAAACACTACGGGGTATGTCATATTATAACAAATTTACGTCTCGCATGGTGGATACCCAGAGTTCGACAAGTAGCTCGACGCATAGTAAAAAAGTGTGTAATATGCCAGAGACTAAAAGGTAAACCATATGCTACTGGACCAGCTCCACCTCTACCTGAATGCCGTGTAAAGCACGTAGAACCTTTCCAAGCAGTAGGATTAGATTACACTGGGGCATTGAAGATAAGGGAGCATGAGAAGGTTTATATATTATTGTTTACCTGTGCAACGTCTCGAGCGGTAGGCTACACCTAGAACTATGTGATAATAAGTCTAGTGAAGAATTTATGCTGGCGTTTAGACGGTTTTGTGCCCGTCGTTCATTCCCTCAACTCATTCTTAGTGACAATGCTCCCACTTATGTCCAAGCATCAAAATATCTAAAGGATATGAGTAGTGATCCTACTATCATCACTCTTTTGGGAGAGAAGAAGTGCGAATGGAGGTTTATTCCAGTTGGCACCTTGGTTTGGTGGCATGTGGGAACAGTGTGTCGGCATAGTGAAGTCAGGACTTAGAGCAGTAGTAGAACGTGCTCTATTAAAGAAGAGCGAGTTGACGACAGTCCTCACAGAGATAGAGGCAGTCGTGAATGATCGCCCGCTTACATATGTGTACACCGACCTGCAAGAACCACTAACTACCATTAACGCCAGCTCACTTGCTATATGGAAAACCATTGACTGCGTTTCCATCTGATTTCCAATCCATAGTAGAGTTCGAGGATCCCTCATTGTACTCTGAGGTAGCGGTGTCTAAGAGATATCAGTATATATCAAGGATAATCGAGGATTTTAGGAAACAGTGGATTAGTGAATATCTGCTAGCACTGAGGGAAAGGAGTGTTCCTCCCTCTGGTAGACCAACGGCACCTACAGTTGGTGAAGTTGTTTTAATTAAAGAAGATAGTCCTCGTTTATACTGGAAATTGGGCCGCGTGTTGGAGGTATACAAGGGGGCAGACTCTGTAGAGTGGGTGGTGCTATTGAAGACCGCCACTGGAACTACTGTTCTTCCTATCGCACGTTTGTACGCTTTGGAGCTCGATTCCGCATTGCAATCTGATGCTCCACCTGCTATTGCTGGGTCCGAGGATTCTCAAAGGAACGACTCGCCTTTTACTGATGATGATCATTCTCGGACCGGGATGCGTCCCAGACGCGCTGCTGCTGGCGCCGTCGACTTGTGGCGTCAGAAGATATCCTCTGGGCAACTTTAAGTTTAAGGTGGTGTTCAAGTCTTTTTTTTTGTGGGGGGAGTGTATCGTAAATACGATAGGCTATGACTCTTTGTGATCCCTTATGTCTCTGTGACGTCACGATCGCTCCTACAGCACGACGTAGGATGAGTAGATCGTATATTATAAGATTGTAAATAAGTTACGTTATAAAAGGCCTAATATGCTATTAAGCAATATTGCCATGGTCTTATGAAGTGTATATGAATTTATCGTATATATTAAGATAATTTATCGTATAGAGCAACCTAGATGCGGTACGATAATTTGGGCTCCTGGCGTTTGCCAAGGCAGCAAGGTGTGCCTTTGAGGAAGACCAGAGCCTTCACGAACACCAACCAGTTAACATCTATTTTCCGCCCTCAGTTGATCGCGCTTTTGAGCCTCTAATCACAATACACTGTCAGCAATACAACCAGCTACACCATCACGACGCTCTCATCGATGCCATGACTGACTGACAGATAAGCATAATATTCATGTCCATTCCCATGTAATAATTTATTCTTTCTTTAACTTGACTCGTGTCTCGGGACCGAAGTCTCGTTCCCCATTGTCCACCGCCATATTGGGTAAAACGTTCTCCCTTGCTTCATTGCCACGTGGAACTATTGGTGAGTTAATTCCTGGCTAGTATTAACCCTTATAACCTTACCCTATATATATAATTTATTATGCGAGACCTTTGGATATAAATTAGCTGGTTTCAGATTCAATTCAATTTAGATATGGAGTAGTTTTCATTTAGATTGATTTATTTGATTCATTATAGCTTAGTAATATTTAACTTCCATTGATGGTTTACCACAAGGCGTTTGTCTCTCTAAGATATTGACCTCACTATACCGCCCTTCTATGTGAGGTTTGTTACAACCTGGCACTCGGGTACACAAGGGCTCTCAATCAGGACTCGAATACAGCTCGCTGCCACAACGGAAACACACGATCCCAACCCCTGAGTACTGCCAGCCGAACAAAAAAGACCCATACCCTCCAGAGTTCAATCTGCTATAACGGGGTATACAAGAACTCTGTACTAGAGTTCAACAACAGACTAATAAAGAGACAGGAATTATTTAGTCTGGTCAACAATCAAACAAAGAAGTAAGAAACAACAACACCAAAGAATAGTGTTGGCCGAAGCCGAAGTAATCCACCCTTGACTAAGAACTTAAGAAGTCCTCCACCCTCTACTTCGGATCGGCACTATTACGTTACGTTAATTAATAGTCCTTAAGCATCGAGCAAGGAATCTTCTGAAAAAAGTTAGATGCTTCTCGGATGCTCGTAAGAAGTACGTATCGGATTTTGAACAGTAATTCAATAAGCAAAAACACTGGCAATTAAATACTATTAAAGGTTTAAATTGGCATAAGAATATGCAATAGTAAATGGCAAACATTAAAAAGAAGTACTCCGCAAATGCAACGGCAATAGCCTACTCGGATTGTGCTCGTGGGCCACTAATCACTAAAGTAGCCAAGCTTGCAACACATGAAATCAATAGTGCATAAACAATATCATACATAAGGAAAGCTTCAATACTATTCTGTATCTACTAATCGAGTAAAGTCTAGCTGGGGTACTGTGGGCAAAAGGTAGCAGTGACTGAGCAAAAACGGCTCGTAGCCTAGCGAAGTCCTCACAACTGTTAAAAGTATTACGTTAAAACTAACAAGTGCACTTTGAAAAATCCAGATCCCTTGTATCTGGTTTTCTCCCGGCTCCTTGACAAAGTAAAAACAAACTGTTAATAAAATACAGGGTGGTTAGGCTCTTGCCCTCACGCACTGTAAATTATTAACTCAACACAGTCAGCCGCGAAGACGACCTAGGCTTCACTGAACCGAAACGAGTATGCAGGTTTATCGCTTAACCACTGCATCAAACAACAACTCGTAACACAGAAAAGCCTTACCCCAGTCTAGCATTACCTAGACCAGCAGAAAACAGGAATAATAATAATAACACCCAGGGAAATGCATATACAAGTGCAACAAACATAAATCAATCCTATTCTAAGTTAACCCTTCCAAAATAGGCTATCTAATAGGCAAGTATCTGGTGAGAACTCAAGCGATAATACGTTGGCTGACTAGCTCTGCACCAACGGGACCATGGAAGTTAAACAGGCAGGGAAAAGAGGAGATAAGAATGTAAGGTGGTAGAGAAAGTTCACATCAGTCAGAAGAATATATATAGTTAGCAAGGGAAATGAGAAGTCGCTCTGCCTAATGAGTTCTGATGAAAAAATGGCTAGACTTCCCTTTTTATACCCGGCCCTCTAGTGAGCCCAACGTGAACTACTAAGGACCGCCCACTGACAACCATTATGTAATTTCTCTCTCTCTCCTCTGGGATAGACAAAGGCTCCCCTAGCACTGAGGGGGGGGGGGGGGGGGAGTGCTAGTGAGTTAGGCCCACCTCCCGCCTGGCGCACCCACTGACCCCCAACTGTGGCGGTTTCTCTTCCCATCATTACAAATAAGTTTTACACACAATACTTATAACTAATGATATAAAATAGAACTCGTTGACTCAGATGAAAACAAAATACATATTCATAATACTTATAGTACAACGGCTCACATGAACTAAGTTAGGAAACTCTACATAGACTACAGCCAAAGTTCCTGCCCTGACGATCCTAGCGAGAGTGGGGCATGACTAGGCGTTCTGTACAGCATGCTCACACTGGACATGCGTCACACCTCCCCCAAGATTTTACTTGCTCAACCCTGAGCTAAAATCTGACAAACACAGAAGCCCATCAAGCCCCTCATACCCAGCGACCGCATGGCACTAAAACAAAGCTGAGTTTATCACCAAAACACATCTTATTATTAAAAAAAAAATCACATTTTATAACTCCTCCCAACAATAGCAAAAAGACACAATATCATGCTCCCAGAGCGAGCTTACAGCAGCTCAGCCGTTTGATAGTTCGTGGACTACTCAAACTCTATAGGCTATGACAAACTTATATGATTACCTATATCAAAAGAAAGAGTTTTTATATGATTTTTTTATATTTTAATATGTTTTTCCCGGCTGCACTATAAGGGCAGCCTATTTTCCTCCACTCAAACCCACACACCTGTGATAGCCTACGACTGATCATCTACCCTTGATAAACAATCCGCGATCACATTGTCACATCCAGCAATATGACGGATGTCCAGGTTATACTCCTGCAACATCAAAGACCACCTGGTCAGTCTCATCTTGCGATTGTGAAATTGATTCAGGAATCTCAAAGGGTGATGATCAGTGTAGATAACCACGACTGGGCCATAGGCTGGAACATACACCTCGAAGTGCCTGAGCGATAGCACAATCGCCAGTAATTCCTTTTCTATTGTAGAATAGTTCTTTTGTGCATCATTGAACATCTTAGAAAAGAAACTTACTGGGTGTTCCACACCTTCATTGTCTGTCTGTAGCAAGATGGCACCAGCCCCTACACCACTAGCATCTGTTGCCAGCTGAAAAGGCCTGTTAAAGTCTGGGGCCCTGAGTATCGGGTGAGTACATAGCAAATGTTTCACCAAAGTGAAAGCCTTTTCACACTCAGGTGCCCACAAAAACTTTTTGTCTTTAGATAACAAATCTGTGAGAGGTGCCAACACCGTTGAGTAACCTTTTATGAAGCGTCTGTAGTAGCCTATCATACCCAAGAATCTCATAATCTGCTTCTTGGTTGTTAGGTGCGGAAATTTATTGATAGCCTGTACCTTGTTCTGAGGAGGGCACACCTGTCCCCTTCCCACTACAAACCCAAGGTACTGCACAGTGGCTTTTACGAAGTCACACTTTGCCAAATTTACTACCAGACCTGCTTCACTAAGTTTCCGGAACAAGGTCTCAAGGTGCTCACAATGGCTTTCAAAGTCGTCATCATAAATGATTACATCGTCCAAATATACGGTGCAATTTGGAATGTCCTTTACAATTTCATTCATCAGGTTCTGAAACGTTGCTGGTGCATTCTTAAGTCCGTAAGGCATAACATTGCACCGGTAGGTACTCCCGTCCAAAACAAAACCACATACCTCTTTAGCACGCTCGGACAAAGGTACTTGCCAGTAACCTTTTACTAAATCTACTTTAGACAAAAAACGAGCATTACCAATTTTGTCAACACTATCATCAACCCGAGGAAGAGGATATGGGTTAGTTGGAGTCAAACCATTTAACCTACGGAAATCAATACAAAAGCGTACATTGCCATCTGGCTTAGGCTGCAGTGTTACAGGGAAAGTCCACTTAACTGTGCCTTTCTCTATCAACCCTCTACCGAGCATATACTCCAACTCATCCCTCAGAGCTGGTAGTTTTATGGGGGGCACACGGTACGGGATTGACTTAAAGGGTAGATGGTCCCCCACGTCAACATCATGCAGAGCCTGAGTAGTGAGGCCTGGGTGTTCAGCAAATACAGTGGGGTATGAACCGACCAACTGACGGATAGCATCAAACTGCGGCTCAGGCAAATGAGCTATAGCCTCGTCAGCCCTAAGGCTCGAGTTCCCCGCCCACTGATCCGCTGAAACATGTTGATCCCAGCTATCCTCCTCTGAAGCTTGACTGTCCCCCTCTCCTTCTCCACCACGGCCGCAACAAGCCAACACAGGGACAGTGAGAGGCTCAGAGGGGTGCCTCACATACTCTCCTGGCTGTGCATCGCCGTCCTCGTCGAGCTCTACAGCTCCATTAGCACACGTTTGGAGCTCAGGGTCCTCTAGTTGCAACCGACGTATATCTGAGGGTGCCAAGCGATCTAACTGCTCCCGGAGCAATGCATGACCTTCCCCGATACTGGGCTGCTCCCTCTGTCTCTCTCGATGTACATAACGTTGCTGTCGTGGAGACTCGTCATGCCCAGCCTCGTCACTCTCGATGACAGGCCCAGGGGCTACTCCAGAATTAAGTAATGGTGCTAATACTGAATCACCCAGGAGAGCCGCCGAGTCAAAACTCTTAATTAAAACCAACTCCAGCTTTAGCCTCCTCCGGTTGATCGTTCCTCCGCTGGTCTGAAGACTGAGGACTAGGCTGTGACACTTTAGCTGCCCGAGCTCGGGTGACAACACACGCCATTGGTTGTGTCTGGCACCGCTCGACCCACTCTTGCTCTTCCCTACTCACGTCGGCCGGCCTCTCGGCAACGACTAAGGGTAGAACCTCGGAAGCGGGCATTGCAAAGTCGTTGCCGAGAAGAAGGTCGACGCCCTCCACTGGCAGTTTCTCCACAATCCCGACATCCAATTCACGTGCCACACCATCCACCTCCAATTCCAACCGCACCAGCGGGTATGACTGAGTTGCATTAATACCCTGCACCACTACCACCCGAGCCGCGTTTATAGGGTAGCCAGTCAAGTTTTTCATCAGAGTCTGGGAAGCACCTGTATCACGCAAGACCTCTACTCCATGCTTGCGCCCCGCCCACATCACGCAACCCCGCCCTCTATGGTCGCAAAAAACATCCTGAGCAGGGTTCGAGCCTCCCAGGTGCTTCTGCATTGGCTGTGCCTCAGCCTCTGACGAACTGCCCCGGGCAAACTCAGATGACTTTGGAGACACACCAATGTTGCAGGCCAAAGACACAGCTGCTGTAGGTGGTTTGCTAGGACAGACTCTTGCAAAGTGCCCCTTTTTATGACCATGATAACACTCCAACTCCCTTTGGGCTTCCCTTGGTACTGGGAAGGGCCCGGCCCCTTCTTAAATGGGACGGTGCTAGTCTTGTGGTCAGTCTTGGTATCATGGCTCTTGTACTTGTTTGCATAAGGTATATCACTAACTCGGGGGGGTGGGGCGTCACGCCCCTTGTTACCTGCCTCACTACGCTGGGCAGACCCGCACCCACGAATTAGTGATAGCCGGAGGTCAGCCATCTCAGCTGCCTCCTGTAGAGTTTTTGGGTTCTTTTCTTTAATAGTTAGTCATTTCTGCACCAGTACACTTATAAAACTGCTCGAGCAGAAACAGCTCAGTCAACTGTTCTGCCGTCTCAGCTTTCTCAGAACGTGTCCAGTTTTTAAGTGCATCTTTTAAGTCCCGGGCATGTTCAAGAAAGGTCGCCTCCCTAGTCTTTGTAACGCCCCGAAACTTCAATCGATATGTTTCCGGTTGCAACTCGTATGCCCGTAGGACAGCTCTCTTCAATTCTGGGTAGTCAATGCAAGACTCTAAAGGCAGTGCATCATAAGCCTTCAGACCCTTACCCGTAAGTCTTGAGGAGACTAGAGCTGCCCACTTCTCTTCAGGCCAATTATGCTCCCTACACTTCTTCTCAAAACGATTAAAAAATTCTGTGACTTCAGTTTCACTAAATACCAGCACCAATTTGACTAATTGGGCCAAGGACTGTTCTCTTACTTGGCCCTCACGGCCCATCCGAGTCCCTGTCGACTCTGCACGAGTCTTATCTAAATCTAATTTAGCGCAATATTTCTCTGAGTCGTACCTAAGCTCAGCCTCATGCCTCCTGGTCTCATCCTCTTGCCTCCTAACCTCAATCTCATGCCTGCTAGTCTCATTCTCCTGCTTCCTAGCCTCAATCTCCTGCTTCCTAGCCTCAATCTTAGCAAGCTCAAGTCTAAATACCATATCTGGAGACAGGCAGGAAGAGGGAGCTGCCACTACTGAAGGAGGGGGGGCAAAAACTGGGGAACCACCATGTGCACCACCCGAGGGCACTCCAATCTGCCAATTCTCATCCCTCTGTGGGAGAGTGCTAACCTCCGGTAACTGAGTGGACGGCACTGTGGTAGTCGAGTGAGAGGGGATCTGGGGAGGAACCCCCCCAAACGCCCTCTCCTCCGAAACCCCATGTCGCCCACGCAACACCCAGGAAATCAGCTCCCCCTTGGACATCCCTACTACATTGGAAATGCCCAAAACCTTGGCTATCAGGTGCAAGCCACAAACATCCACCCCAGTCAGCCTCTCCTCCGTCACGTGGTACCGCTTACTCACAAAAACTCTATCATCCTCCTCACTGGTTACTAACGGCACACCTTCAAATGACATCTCTCGCTCATCGTCAGTGCTAATGCACGGCATACTGAAGTCCACAAAAAAATTCTCGAGACAAAAGTGTTAAACTTCCTATGCAAGCACTAATTACTAAATTAACTGGAGTCTCTTAAATGCTTCACTAATTGCCATACAAAAAAAATATTCTTCAATATGCACGCTAAAATACAAACAAACAAATGTTGTACAACTCTGCAAAAATTTATACTGTTCACAAAATCCTAAGCAAGGTCGCCATTTGTTACGACCTGGCACTCGGGTACACAAGGGCTCTCAATCAGGACTCGAATACGGCTCGCTGCCACAACGGAAACACACGATCCCAACCCCTGAGTACTGCCAGCCGAACAAAAAAAAACAATACCCTCCAGAGTTCAATCTGCTATAACGGGGTATACAAGAACTCAGTACTAGTGTTCAACAACAGACTAATAAAGAGACAGGAATTATTTAGTCTAGTCAACAATCAAACAAAGAAGTAAGAAACAACAACACCAAAGAATAGTGTTGGCCGAAGCCGAAGTAATCCACCCTTGACTAAGAACTTAAGAAGTCCTCCACCCTCTACTTCGGATCGGCACTATTACGTTACGTTAATTAATAGTCCTTAAGCATCGAGCAAGGAATCTTCTGAAAAAAGTTAGATGCTTCTCGGATGCTCGTAAGAAGTACGTATCGGATTTTGAACAGTAATTCAATAAGCAAAAACACTGGCAATTAAATACTATTAAAGGTTTAAATTGGCATAAGAATAATTAAAAGAATATGCAATAGTAAATGGCAAACATTACAAAGAAGTACTCCGCAAATGCAACGGCAATAGCCTACTCGGATTGTGCTCGTGGGCCACTAATCACTAAAGTAGCCAAGCTTGCAACACATGAAATCAATAGTGCATAAACAATATCATACATAAGGAAAGCTTCAATACTATTCTGTATCTACTAATCGAGTAAAGTCTAGCTGGGGTACTGTGGGCAAAAGGTAGCAGTGACTGAGCAAAAACGGCTCGTAGCCTAGCGAAGTCCTCACAACTGTTTAAAGTATTACGTTAAAGCTAACAAGTGCACTTTGAGAAATCCAGATCCCTTGTATCTGGTTTTCTCCCGGCTCCTTGACAAAGTAAAAACAAACTGTTAATAAAATACAGGGTAGTTAGGCTCTTGCCCTCACGCACTGTAAATTATTAACTCAACACAGTCAGCCACGAAGACAACCTAGGCTTCACTGAACCGAAACGAGTATGCAGGTTTATCGCTTAACCACTGCAGCAAACAACAACTCTTAACACAGAAAAGCCTTACCCCAGTCTACCATTACCTAGACCAGCAGAAAACAGGAATAATAATAATAACACCCAGGGAAATGCATATACAAGTGCAACAAACATAAATCAATCCTATTCTAAGTTAACCCTTCCAAAATAGGCTATCTAATAGGCAAGTATCTGGTGAGAACTCCAGCGATAATACGTTGGCTGACTAGCTCTGCACCAACGGGACCATGGAAGTTAAACAGGCAGGGAAAAGAGGAGATAAGAATGTAAGGTAGTAGAGAAAGTTCACATCAGTCAGAAGAATATATATAGTTAGCAAGGGAAATGAGAAGTCGCTCTGCCTAATGAGTTCTGATGAAAAAATGGCTAGACTTCCCTTTTTATACCCGGCCCTCTAGTGAGCCCAACTTGAACTACTAAGGACCGCCCACTGACAACCATTACGTAATTCTCTCTCTCTCTCCTCTGGGATAGACAAAGGCTCCCCTAGCACTGAGGGGGGGGGGTGTGTGCTAGTGAGTTAGGCCCACCTCCCGCCTGGCGCACCCACTGACCCCCATCTGTGGCGGTTTCTCTTCCCATCATTACAAATAAGTTTTAAACACAATACTTATAACTAATGATATAAAATAGAACTCGTTGACTCAGATGAAAACAAAATACATATTCATAATACTTATAGTACAACGGCTCACATGAACTAAGTTAGGAAACTCTACATAGACTACAGCCAAAGTTCCTGCCCTGACGATCCTAGCGAGAGTGGGGCATGACTA
Organism: Lithodes maja; assembly: GCA_037953745.1. Lineage (NCBI taxonomy): Eukaryota > Metazoa > Arthropoda > Malacostraca > Decapoda > Lithodidae > Lithodes > Lithodes maja. Next base: position 3,190 of record JBAKBP010006392.1, on the reverse strand, counting down.
GGCGTTCTGTACAGCATGCTCACACTGGACATGCGTCACAGGTTTCACAGAAAATGTTTTCTCTCTTCTGTCGTTACTTTTGGCTGGTTTTCTGTCTCCCGGTATTCTACCGGAAGCATTCCTCTCCGGTCCGGATCGGTTCCCCTGGGTAGAGGTCGATCGTTTGGGAGTGCGAGTCTGGGGTCAAATCTAGGGGTTGGGGCTTGTGGACGGTTGGTACAGTTCCTAGCTAGGTGTCCGGTCTGTCTACAAGTGAAACATCGAATCAGGGCTTTCGGATACCCTTTCTTTGGGTTCTCCTCTTCCCCTTTTGGGTTTTCCTCTTTTACTTCTCTAGCCTCCAGAATCTTTTTAATGACTTCCATCAATTCCTTGGTAGTGTTAACCTCATGAATGATGCAGTATCATGATCTCCCTGATCTCAGTTTCCTGGCTCTCTTGGTTCATATGGGAATATGCTGGTTTCACATTCTTAGTGATTTCCCTCATCAGGACTCTCACATTTTGGCCATCAAGTTTCAAACTCTTCAGTTTGTCTCTGGCTTTTCTGGTGGAAGACTCTCGGCCAATTCTTCGATTAAGGCGCTCCTGACTTCGGCCCACGATACTAGTCCTTCCAGACGTATTCTCACATCATTCAGGGCCTTACCTAAGTGTGCCTTTCCATAGGCGATTTTCTTCCTATTTTCCCCTAAGTCAAGTAGTGTGAACTGACATTCTAACTGCTCAATCCAAAGCTCGATTTCTTCCTTCCCCTCTTCCCATAATCTGAATGGTAACACGCCCGTCATCCTATCTGTTCTGTTAGATAATTATTCTCAATCCAAATGATTTGTCGAATCCCACCGCTTGCCACCAAAATGTAGTATTTAATTTTAAATCTGTTATGCTACTACTACAGGGGATAATTTGACAGTCATTTAGAAGTCATATATTTTATTTAACAGTCTTCCTAACTACTCTAATAATAGGTTCTTGGTTCGGGCCGAGATGAGTTCAAGACGCAGATTGAATGTTACGTCGATTCATGCTAGGTTGCACTTTGGACCCCTAAAGTTCCCGTTACTCCCTAACTGAATTCCCGCTATTCAGGTATTGACTCAAGTCGGCTTCGATCCTACGACCCGTTATTAGTGATTAATCCTAAATAATTAAATCAAAACCCTGCTGTGTCTTTTATTGAGACCAGGGCCTAATGAACCATTTGCTTTTTGCCTAACTAAAAACAAAAATTATATTCTTTCTTCTACTCTTTAGGTTTTCCCACGTTTACTGAGCCTGCTGTATCTTGTCTCAATACCAAGGCTATAACACATATAATCTATCTCCTCAATACATAGAATCTATTTACTCCTTTGACACAACCGTCGTTACTACACAAGTACCACCACAATGCATATAATCGTACAAATTACCGAATGAGATTACAAGGTCTCTCTCACAGATAATATGGGTTGCGCCACCCAGTTACTTCACAATCTACAGTAGGTTTACAATCTTTATCTCAATAACACTATTGGGTTCCGTCACCCAGTTACTTCACAATATAGGGTTACATTATTTATCTCAATGACACTATTGGGTTCCGTCACCCAGTCACTCCACCATATGGGTTTACAACCTTTATCTCAATAACGCCTTCCGAATTTATCCTCAAGTAACCCTATTACAAACACGCTATGTTACTTTGCACCTTAATCAATAATCGTTCTAACAAAAGATGAACCGTGCCTCAAACGCATACGCGGAATAGCTCTTTTAACCTTTATAATAACGCAACTCACATTGGACTAGTGTCCTTATTCACAGTTTCCTTTTACACAACTTAATGAATGATTCATATGGACTAGTGTCCTTCCCTAGCTATAGCTAATCTATTAGGCAACTAAACAACTGTTTCCCTCTTTAATTTACTGGTTGCCTCATTTATTAACAAAAGTATTCTTTCACTCCCCTCTTTACTTTTACTCTTTTAATCTTTAATCTCTTCTATCAGATCCTATATAATAACTCTTTTGGCATGGCGCCGTTGCTAACAAAGAGAACTAAAATTTTTTTTTTTTTTTTTTTTTTTTTTTTTTTATATTCCAACTACTCCCTCTCGGGCATAGGCTGAGAGCCTGTACATTCCACCGCTCAACACGGTGAAGCCCGTGAGGTCTTGTTCCAGTCTGGGGAGTGAGACATGCGAAGCATCCACCATGGCTCGAAGCAGCTCCATCTCTGAAGCGGCCGGTTGCCTCGCCCAAGTGCTTCACCGTCTCACCCTCCAGACTCAGACCCTCACTCTCAGAACGCCACCTATTGAGCAGTGAACTCACTAGGCATTGTCCCCCTGTAACATATTTTGAATATGGGAATATTCATACAGTGTTATTTAATCAGGGAACAATGAGGGTATTTTTTTGGCATTTCGGTGGGCTTTGTGGTCATGCACTGACACTAGGTACAGCACAAATTCAATCCCAACAATATCTTCCCATTGACATATCGGGATTTGAACCCGGGTCCACCGGATCACCAATCCAGTGGCATGACCACTCCACCACACCTCCTCTAATTAATAACACATCATCATCTTTATGTATCCAGGTGAGTCTAAATTCTTTTTCCTTTAGTCTTGTCCTAGAAGGACACATTAATTTTTATAAGTGGTGGCCACCGGGTTAGTTCTGCAGTCTCTCTTTTTCTTTATCTCAACTGGAAATCTTTGCTCTCCCTCTACTATCTGTCGTCTTCTTGAATCGCTTGGCTGTAGTGGTATGCAAGCCTGCGATGCGACGACAGGCGGCCAGATACTGAGGGTGTATCTGCCTTAGTAGGGAAGAGCTGATTATAGGCCTGGGGTGTGCCTGCTGAAACAAAAAGGCGAGGGCTGGGAGGCTGGAGCCGAATTCCTGTGAGTGCCCAAGCGAGAGAGTAAATAGATTGCGAGAACTGAGCCCAGTGCCGTCCGACCGGCGAATGACTTTGCAACAATGAATGAATGAATAAATTAATATAGAAAAGGTGGGTGAAGGTGAAAGAAGGGAAGTTTTTATTGGTTAAGTAGGAGAGACAGTGGTAGTAGTGAGATAAATAGGGTGTCGGGGCTTGCCCCAATGTGCGTGAGTTGAGTAATTGGGTTGGGGTTGAATTGTTATCGTTAGAGCAGTTACTTTACTGAGATTCAGTATGGCTTGCCAAGAAG